>PVLC010031444.1:0-18806 GCA_004027655.1 Graphiurus murinus
AAACTTTGCTAGATATTTTAAATGGTGGTTCTCGGGATAAAAACATAAAATACTGAAGACACACTTGAAAACTATCAAAACTGTTTCATGAGAGTAGGGGAAAAAAAGCTTTTTTTGGGGGGGGGTACTGGGGATTGAACCCAGGGTCATTCTACCACAGAGTTATACCCCCAGTCCTATTTTACTATTTCTAACTTATTTCTGCATTATTTCTAACTGAAAACTATTTCAAAAAATGTGTTTTTAGCCAGACGTGGTGGCACATGCTTGTAATCCCAGTAATTGGGAGGCTGAGACCAGAGGATCTGAGTCCGTGGCCAGCCTCAACTACTTAGTGAGGCCCTCTGCAACTTAGTGAGACTCTGTTTCAAAGTAAAGAATAAAAAATAGGACTGGGGGTGTAGCTCGGAAGTAGAATGCCCCTAGGTTCAATCCCTGGTACTGCAAAAAAAAAAAAAAAAAGTGTTTTTAAAGTTCACTAAGCTGGACAAACTATTTTATTCCCATTACATAATTAAAAAAACTTTTTTTTTTTTCAAACTACTGCAGAGCAAACTGCATGCCTATAGTTTGGAGGCCAGCCTCAGCAACTATGAAAGGCACTCAGCAAATTATCAAGATCCTAATTCAAAATAAAAAAGTAAAATAGAGCTGAGGGTGTATGTAGCTCAGAGGTAGAATGCCCCTGGATTCAAATCCCAGTACCAAAAGCAAAACAAAACACCATAAAACTAAAAAATGGTCATTAAGCTTTTAAACATAAGTAGTTATTTCGCCTATGTCTTCCAAAATTCATGTACTCAACATGTTCCTCAAAACTCTTCTTTTGGATCTTTTCATCACAAAGTGGGAGGCTACTGCTTTAGAATATTTAAATTTTTAATATGCTTGGGTCATCAAAGGAATTCTATAACTTTAATTTGATAGGAAAGACTTATACAATATGTTTTTAATAAAGAATTTTTATACTACTTGGCAGTGTTTTAGAATAAGTATCTTCTTAAAAATTAAAAGTGTGAAATATGTGAATTCTACAAATCTAGTCAAATTAAAATGAGTTGAAAAATGGAATTAGTATAAAACCAATAAGGAAAAAAGATTTGAGGAGGAAGAAAAAATATTTTCTATCCAATTATGTTTTCCTAGAATAGTATATTCTATTATCAAAAATATCAATGAATAACTATACCTACCACGAGTATTTTGATAAATTTTCATAAGCCAACCAAGCTGCTTCAACTATATTTTCTGATTATCAAGACTAGTTTTGCTATAAAGATTTAATTAGTCTAAATTTCCAACTTACTGGGACTGCAGCTGGAACATGCACATTAGAACTTGTAATTGATGCAGGAATAGCAACAGGCATGGTTTGTCCATTAGGAAGATGTAACAGAAGAGGAAATGGGCCTGGTACAGGGCTAAGAACAAAACATGGGAAATTTAAAAAGATCCATACCAATCATCTCTTGAAAATAAACTACTTGTATTCCTATTACATAATTAAAAATTTTTCTAACTATTGCAAAACAAACTGCAATTTAATTATTTTTAGTTGCATCTTAAATGCACAATCTAACAGTGTAAAAAGAGGAAAATATGGATTAACTTGGGATAGGCTCAACTTTTAAAATGAGAAAAATTCTCACAAGAAAGCTCTAGAGGGATACTTAAGAAAGCTAAAAGAAATTTCGCTGGGTGTGATGGCGTGTGCCTGTAATCCCAGTACTTGGGAGGTTGAGATATTAGGATCACAGGTCAGCCTCAGCAAGTAGTGAGACTCTCATCAACCCTGTGAGACTCTGTTTCAAAATAAATAAAATAAAATAAAATAAAATTGGGCTGGGGTGTAGCTCAGAGGTAGAATGCCCCTGGATTCAAGCCCCAGTACAACAACAACAACAACAAAAAAAAACAAGAAATATCATCTGGTGATAGAGTAATTCTTATATACTTCGTATGAAACAGCATGAAAATAAGAGACCTTAATCTTAAATTCATATTCTATGTTCATTTGTTTTTAGCTAAGTTTTAGATAATTACTTTCCAATCTACTAGATAATGCTTATATAAACAAAGGATATTCAAGTTTTTCCCAAATTGAAACATGCAGGTGAGAAAATAACACATACTTATGCACAACTAAGGTCACAATTTGAATAATTAAATAACTTAGGAAAAATTATGTGAGGAATAACCTAACAATTCACACAGAATTAATGAATGGCTTAAATCACTTACACAATTGGCCTGTTGGAGGATGGTGCCTGGGTGATTACAGTACTAGAGGTTGGTGAAGGTACTGCCTGCTGAATAATTACACTTGAGTCAGAACTTGTGAGCAGCACATTGGGAACCTGTAATGATGCTGGACGAACAATAGCTGATGTGGGCTGTGCGGTTTGTGCCAATGGTACTTCCTATTTGATAATGAGATAAAAAAAGAAAGGGTGGGATTTAAAAATGCAAATAAATTCCTATACCTTAGTGAATTGAATGTAACACATTTCTAAAAGCATCCACACGATAATACTTAACCCCCCCCCAAATTCTCTTTCTCTCTCTTTTTTTTGGGGGGGGGTGATACTGGGGATTGAACCTAGGGGCATTTCACCTCTGAGCTACACCTCAGCCCTATTTATTTTTATTTTGAAACAGAGTTTTGCTAAGTTGCTGAGGCTGGCTTTGAACCTGTGATCCTCCTGTCTCAGCTTCCCAAGTACTGGGATTGCAGGCATGTGTCAGCATGCCTGGCTATTAAATTAATTTCTTTCTTTCCTTTTTTTTTGGTACTGGGGATGGAACACAGGGTCATTCTACCTCCAAGCTAAACTCTCTCAGCTTGATTTTTATTTTTATTTTGAAACAGGGTCTCACTAGGTTGATGAGAGTCTCACTACTTGCTGAGGCTGTCCTTGAACCTGCAATCCTCCTGTCTCAGCATCCCAAGTACAGGGATTACAGGCATGCGCCACCACACCTGGCTTTAATTAATTCCTAAATTAATTAAAAGTATATTTTAGAGCAGCTGTTAAGGTGCTAATTCAGCACTCTATTTTAATTTTTAAAAATGTTTTTTCTCTAGTACAACCTGTTTTTCTGCCAATCTGGAAATAAATTAATCTGGACAACTTGGGTATGATTCCATGAGAATGTCAGTAAAAAGTACAAATATCCATTCTTGGGAATCATAGAACACAAAATCCCGAAAAGATTGCCTAGTCCTGCTTTCTCACTATACTGTATAGAAAGGAAACTGGTCCAGGGAAACTGTGTCATGTTTAATACAGATTCAATAATAGATATGCTTTAAAATATATATACACACACACATATTATAAATTTTTTTGTGTGGTACTGGGAATTGAGCACAGAGGCAGTCTACCTCTGAGTTACACCCCCGGCCCTATTTTATTTTGAAACAGGATCTCACTAAGTTGTGAAGGGCATCTCAAGTTGCTGAGGGTGGATGCAAAGCTGCCATCCTCCTGTCTCAGCCTCCCAAGTACTGGGATTACAAGTGTATGCCACCACGACAGGCTTTAAAAATATTTTAAAGTAGTACAAATGTTTGCTAATCTCATGTAGCCACCCTTCTATTATCAGTAGTTTATCAATACCAACAGGCCAAGTAATAATGATATCCTGAATGCAAATTAATTACTAGAATAAGAGCTTTCCATATTAAATGAAAATAGAATTTATGCGTCAGCCAAGATCTCAAAGAAACTTCTCCCAGTTTTACAGATTAGAAACAAAGACGGCCTTACTTAGAACTCCTTAACTTGCTGGTGTAAAAATTTGATAGAGTATGTTTTTTATGTTGCCAATTACTGTTGAGATCATATTAAGCTACCCAGAAAAGGATCGACTAGTACCATTTTAACTTCACTTACTCAACAAGTTTGAGAACTTGCAACATGCTCTCAATGACAAATGGGAAGAAAGACAATAAACAACTAAAATAAGAAAAATGCATATTGTAATAAATGTTAAGTATTATGAAATAATAAATGGAATAAACAATGGAAGAGATAACTGCGGGTAAGGTATAGCTGGATATTTTAGATAGAATAGTGAGAGAAGGTAAACTGCCTTACAAAATGCCATCTGAAATGATACTGAAAGGAAAGGTAGGACAACATGCTAGGGAGAAGAAAGTAATATCACATGTAATATCTTGGAACACAAAAAAGCTTGTAGTATTTGATGAACACAATAGAGTGGTATGAGGTGAAGATGAGTGGGTAGACAAGTTCATATCAAAGAGGGCTTATGCTAAGGAGTTTATATTATCTTAAATGCAATGGTAAACTATTCAAGGATTTTAAGTGGGGAAGTAGCCCAATTTAATGTATTTAAAAAAAAAAATCCAAACTATCGAAAATAGTTTGAAGATGGAAGTAGGAAGTCCAGTAAGAAAGAACTGTCAGCTAAGGTATAGTGGAGCTGGAATGTGTCCATAGTTCAGCAACTTGGGAGACTGAGGCAGAAAGATCTCAAGTTTGAGGTCAGCCTAAGCAACATAACGAGGCCCTGTCTTTTATAAGAAAAATAAGGGGTGTACCTCAGTGATAGAATACATGCTTGTGGGTCTGGGTTTGATCCTCAGGACCACATATAGAGAAGAAAAGCAGGGCATGGTGGTACATGCCTGTAATTATAGGAACTGAGGAGGCTGAGGCAGGAGGATTTCAAGTTCAAGGTCCAGCCTGGGCAACCTAGCAAGACCCTGTGTCAAAATAAAAACAGAAAGGGCTGGAGATGTAGCTCAGTGGTAGAGTGCTCCTGGGTTCAAACCTTACCAACAAGATAGTAATAATAATGATCTAATTAAAAAATGATGTCATGGCCTGAAGTGGTAGGATATATTCTGAAAGTAGGTATGGTAACATTTGCTGTTACTTTCTGTGTGAAAGAAAAAGAGAAATTAAGGATGATCCCTAAGTTCTTGGTTTAAGAAATAAGATGGATGAAGAAAATCTACTGAGGTGGGAAAAAGGGAAGAATTAAAGACTCTGATTTAGATATAGTAAGTTTAAATGCCTATTATTACACATAGAAAATGAAATGGCAAAATGGTGTTGGATAGGAATATGGCAATCTGGAGAGATACCTCAGTTGATATAAATTTGAGTTACCAATATGTAGATGGTGTTTAAGCTTATGAGTCTGGATAGAATCATCTAAAAAAAAAAAAAAATTCAAGAGAGAGAAAGAGGTCTAGAATTGGTTTTTTTACAACTTGACATGATGAGGTCTTACCAAAGAGGAGCTAATGGCTAAGGAATACCCTTAAAATATGATAAAGCATGTTCATGGTAAACCATAAATAGTGAAAACTAGTAAGTGTAAAGGGGCTGGAAAGCTCTGTAGAAAAAAAGATTTATCTTAAGGACTTAGCATTTCTAATAACTGTGATGATATGGAAACAACCTATGAGCAAAAAGAACAGAAGAGTTACGTACAACTACTAAAAATTACGATTTTGGGACATCCCTAACAATAAGGGAAAGTACTTATTAGTGCAGAACATATAAAGCACAATATAAGGTCCAAACAGTGGCGCAAACCTGTACTCCCAGCTACTTGGGAGGCTGAGGCAAGAGGATCTCAAGTTTGAGGGCAGCCTATACAACTTAGCAAGACCTGTCTCAAATAAAAAGTAAAAATGGTTTAGAGCCAAGCATGGTAGCACATTCTTATAATCCCAGTATTTGGGAGGCTGAAACAGGAGGATCACAGGTTTATGGCCAGCCTCAGCAACTTAACTCTTCAATTTAGTGAGACCCTGTTTCAAATCAGAAAATAAAATAGGGCTAGGGGTGTAGCTCAGAGGTAGAATGCCCCTAGGTTCAATCCCCAATACCACCACCACAAGAAAAAAAAAAAAAAGGGCTGGGGATGTGGCTCAGTGATAAGAACACCCCTGGGTTCAATACTTATAGGAAGAGAGGCAGGAATTTAGGGAGGGAGAGGAAGGTAAAGGAAAGAAAGAAAAGAAAGTCAGAAAGAAGAAAAGCATGGTATAAAAGAAGATAGGATCTTTCTTTGTATCAAATATCTATCCTCCTACATAAATATTTGTATGTATATGTACATATTTGGAAAAATGTTTCAAAATATTGTTGTTATTCAATTATGAGTTAATAGGGGTTTTTTTGCATTTTTCTGTTATTACTAATATTTTCATAAAGAAAATAGAATGTACATTTAAAATCAAGAAAATAAAAATTTTAAAAAGCCACCTAAAAATCAAAGCATTTATTCTAGGAAAAAGTTACTCTTTCTTTTTTTTATTTTTTATTTTATTTTATTTTTTGTGGTAATGGGGATTGAACCCAGGGGCATTCTACCTCCGAGCTATACCCCTAGTCCTATTTTTTACTCTTTATTTTGAAACAGAGTCTCACTAAGTTACGGAGTGCCTCACTAAGCAGCTGAGGCTGGCTGCGAACCCGGATCCTCCAGTGTCAGCCTCCCAAATGCTGGGATTACAAGCACGCGCCACCACGCCAGGCTAAAAATGTTACTCTTTCTGAAATCATCACATAATGACATTTTGGTCAATGACAGACTACATAACATGATGGTGGTCCTATAAGACTAAAGTGGAGCTGAAAAATTCCTATCTACCAATGAAGGGATAGCTGAAGAGGCAAAGATACAGGAAAAGAAGTTGGGTGCGGTGGCACGCACCTGTAATCCAGTACTTGAGAGAGGAGGATCACAGGTTCAAAGCCAGCCTCATCAACTTAGTGAGGCCCTCGGTAACTTAGACTTTGTTTAAAATTAAAAATAAATAGGGCTGCTCAGAGGCAGAATGTCTCTGTGCTCAATCCCCTGTATCAAAAAAAGAAAAAGAAAAGCAAGAAAGAAATAAAAAGAAATCCCAAGAAAATTCACATTGAATAATTTATCAGAAGCTTTTGAAGACATCAGGTAAGTGCCTTAAAAGGATGAACAAATCACCAACACCAAAAGATTTTCATTAACGGAGAGGAATGTTCATGGTGCATAGTTTGCTTACGAGTAAATCTACAATTAAAAAAAAAAAAAAACAAGCAAACTATCATGGACATATTTCTGAATAGTGATACATCTGCAAAAAGAGCCTCAGGCAGGTCATTCAGAAGGGATTCCAGAAAGCACTGGTACTACAGAAGGTGACAGTTCCACATATGTTACTACCCTTGAAAATCTTCTAGGGGGATGACGGGTTGTGGAAGACAGTGATATGGATGATTCTGATCCTATGTAGGCCTAGGCTAATGTGTTGGTGTCTTTGTTTGTTCTTTTTTTATTTTGTGGTATTGGGGATGAAACCCAGGGGCATTCTACCTCTAAGCTACACCCCCAGCCCTATTTTATTCTTTTATTTTGAAACAGGGTCTCACTAAGTTGTGGAGAGACCTCACTAAATTGCCAGAGGCTGGCTTTTTTTTTTTTTTTTTTTTTTGCAGTACTGGGATTGAACTCAGGGGCATTCTACCTCCGAGCTATACCCCCAGCCCTATTTTTTATTCTTTATTTTGAAACTGAGTCTCACTAAGTTGCGGAGTGCCTCACTAGGGAGCTGAGGCTGGCCGCGAACCCAGATCCTCCGGTCTCAGCCTCCCGAATGCTGGGATTTCAAGCATGCGCCACCACGCCCGGCTCAGAGGCTGGCTTTTAATCAAGTACTGGGATTACAAACGTATACCACCATGTCCAGCCAGTGTCTTAGTTTTTAACAAAATTTAAAAAGAAAAAAATACTTTAATAGAAAAAAGATTACACGATAAGGATATAAAATATTTGTACAGTTATACATATTTGTATTTTAAGCTAAATGTTATTACAAAGGAGTTAAAAGTTAAAAAAAAAACAACCAAGTTTATGAAGTAAGAAAGTTACAGTAAGGTTAATTTACTATTGAAGGAAGAATTTTTAAAATAAATTCAGTATAGCCTAAGTAGTGTACAGTAATGTCTTACACTTTCACATTCACTTACCACTAGCACTCAGAAACACCCAGAACAACTTCCAGTTCCATAAGCTCTATTCATGGTAAGTGTCCTATACAAGTACACCATTTTTTATCATTTTACATATTTTTAGATGTACTTTTGCTATTGTTCAGACATATAACTACTTACCATTATGTTATAATAGTAACATGTTGTACAGGTTTATAGCCTAGATCCAATAGTCTATACCATCTAGATGTATTTAAGTACACTACAATGTTTGCACAATAATGAAATCTACTGATGCATCTTTCAGAACTTATGTCAGTGATTAAGTGATATATAGCTACATTTCCTTATTTCCAGCTCCTCTGCCAGAACAAAAGTCCACTAAATTGTTAGTTTTAGAATAACAATCTGCAAAAGACCACTGTCACTGCTTTTTAGATGTCACACTGTCTCTTCATTATGTCCCACACGATGTTCCCAAATCAATGTGTTCATTCTATGTGCTTATGAATGAAAAAATGATTAAAAAACAAAAGTACCCATGAAAGTGCTACCCAACATATAACTATAGACCAGGCAGTCCTAGGATACCAGTGTATTCAAGATCATATCATCATCATCTTAATTGCTGGTACCAAAGATCCACTACTGAAAAGAAACAACTAGTTCCTTACCATGTATGTGTGTTGTTGGGAGTCAAACCCAGGGGGAGTCTATCTCTGAGCTACACCTCCAGTGCTTTTTATTCTTGAAACAGGGTCTTGGTAGGTCACTAAGAGTCTCGCTATGTGGCTGAGGCTGTCCTGGAATCTATGATCTTCCTGTCCCAGCCTCCCAAGTACTGGCAAGCACCACCACACTGGGTTTTCTTACTCTTTAAAAGCTTAAATAACATGTTCAAACAATTGTTTGTTGTAAAGTTTTGTGTGTGGTGGGGGGGGGTAGGTTGAACCCAGGGGTGTTTTATCTCCAAGCTATACCCCCAGCTCTATTTTGAAATAGAATTTTTTTTTTTTTTTTTTGGTAATAGGGATTGAATTCAGAGGCATTCTACCTCCAAGCTACACCCCTAGCCGTATTTTTAATTTTTTTTTTATTTTTAAACAGTGTCTTGCTAGGTTGGTGAGAATCTCATTACTTGCTGAGGCTGTCCTCAAACCTGCCATTCTCCTGTCTCAGGCTCCCAAGGCTGAGATTACAAGCGTGCACCCCCACACCCAACTGAAGGTCTTTTTACGTTGCTGAGGCTGTCTTCAAACCTACAATCTTCTGTCTTCCAAGTACTGGGATGAAAGGCATGTGTTACCACATCCAGCTGTAAAGATTCTTTTTTTTCTTTTTTGGTGGTACTAGGGATTGAACCCGGAGGCATTCTACCTCTGAGCTACATCCTTAGTCTGATTTTATTTTTCATTTTGAAACAAGGTGTTGCTAAGTTGTGGAGGGCCTTGCTAAATTTGGGCCTGTGATCCTCTGGTCTCAGCTTCCCAAGTACTAGGATTATAGGCTTGGGCAACCATGCTGGGCCTTGGAAAGATTATTAATTAAGCTGTCACTATATAAAAGTAGCTAAAAATAACAGAGCAAAAACTCAGAAAAAAAACACTTAAATTAAAAATTTACACATCTTTTTTTTTTTCTTTTTTTTCACTGTAGTACTGGGGATTGAACTCAGGGGCATTCTACCTCTGAGCTACACCTCCAGTCCTATTTTTTATTCTTTATTTTGAAACAGGGTCTAAGTTTCAGAGAGCCTCACTAAGTACCTGAGGCTGGCCATGAATCTGTGATCCTCCTGTCTCAGCCTCCCAAGTATTGGGATTATAAGGTGTGTCACCATGCCCGCCATTACATCTGTTTTTTATATATCACTTTTTTTCTCTAAAATAACTGCTGTTCCCCCATATGATATTTCATTGTATAATAAAGGTAAATAGCTATAAAGGCAGTCTTCTTTTCCTAAAATATTTGAGTATTCACAGGTTTTTATATATGCAACTATTTTAATATAACACTGAACTGCGTACAATTAAACACACTAACATTTTGTAGAGATTAAATAATTAAACTTTACTAGGGGTAGAACTTTTTCCCCTTAGTTTGTATTTCTGCCACAAAAACGTAGTTCTAACCTTTTCATCACTGGTAGTAGACTCTGGATGAGGTAAGGGACTATCCTGGTGAGTTGTTTCTACAACAGATGGTTCCTCAATTTTGCTTCTTATGATGGGTGTTGCCAGAGGGGACAAATCTAGAGGCATCTAATGTAAACAACAACAACAACAAAATGTTAGAAATTCAAAAACAGCCAATCAGTATGTCTAAATTAAAATAACAGGGAATGTATATTGTCATTACTTTTCTATTAAAAGCATTTTTTCGTGTGTGTGTGTGTGTGTGTGTGTGTGTGTGTGTCACTGGGGATTGAACCCGGGGCATTCTACCTCTGAGCCTATTTTATTTTTATTTTTTATTTGAAACAGGGTCTCACTAAGTTGCAGAGGGCTTCTGCTAAGTTGCTGAGGTTGTAATCCTGTCTCTGACTCCCAAGTACTGGGATTACAGCCATGCACCACCATGCCCAGCTAGAAGCATTCTCTTAATTTCTTAAGTAACAACATACTTTCTTAATGTCATCTTCTGAAGCCTTCTTGAATTCATTCTCAAATGGACTTGCCAACTCATTAAACAAACCCACTTCTTCACAGTTTTTCAAGAATCTTGTTGGTGTTGGGGTCTGATCTGAAATAAATGTCAAGAAGTAATCACACAGATTTAAATATCAGGTTAAGATTCTAAAATGTAGCTAGTAAATTAACAAATTAGCAGGACTGGTTCAGTCAGTTGTTAATTCTCTCTTTGGAATCTCTCCCTTTAAAGCAAACAAAATTTGGTTAAATTTTTTTGTACCTCAAGATATTTTCTCCAACTTCATTAAGTATAAAAAGTATAAAAGAAGTCCTTTTTGCTACTTATTCCTTTCATTCTGAGTAGAGTGGAAAAACCATACTCTACTCCAGAGATAAACTATTATCATAATCTAACATAATGATATGAATTTTTTATTTTATGGTACTAGAAATTGAACCCAGGGTGTTCTACCTCTGAGCTACACCCCCAGCTCTATTTTATTTTGAAACAGGATCTCACTAAGTTGCTGGGACTAGCTGTGAATCTGTGATCCTCCTGTCTCAGCATCCTAAGTACTGAGCTTACTGGTGTGCACCACCATACCAAACTAATAATATGAATTTTAAATTTTACATTAAAAATTATTATTTAAATGCATGCAATTTGGGGGAAACTAAGGTAGGTATGATGGTATGTAACAGTTACATGTCCAAAAAAACATTCTAGTTTAACTTCTTACAACTTGAAATATTTGAAATATACTTGAATGTACTCATGTCCATTAACATATGTAGTAAGTGTTCATGTACAGCAAATGCTAGTTAAGGCCATATTGAATGAAAAATAGAAAATTTATAAATTTTTTCCATGTAGTCTTATTATTATCAAGGCTATTTATTAACATAAATTAAGAGTTGGTAGCATAGTTTAATTTTGTTCATATTTTATATACTTTAGGGCATCAATTTTATAGTTTATATCAGGAATCTAGTCTAAACTAAATAAAAGTACTCTATTAAGAACAACTCCAGGTTTAAGATAAAATACTTATAAAATCTTTTGTAAAATTAAAACCCACATACTTTTTAACTACTGTGTCTCCAAAATGGACATTACTACTTTGTCTTTGCCCCTACAGGTGGTCTAGAGTAGTAACAGTTTTACTATGTAAACATATATTTACACTAAAATGACCCACTTGATGTACATATTAGATATAATGTGGGTCTGTCTCAAGCACTAT
This sequence comes from Graphiurus murinus, assembly GCA_004027655.1. Taxonomy (NCBI): domain Eukaryota; kingdom Metazoa; phylum Chordata; class Mammalia; order Rodentia; family Gliridae; genus Graphiurus; species Graphiurus murinus. The sequence goes on from PVLC010031444.1 coordinate 11,833, forward strand.
TAGTAATATCAGAATTACTGCAGGTATTCATATATCATAATTTTACCTACAGCTAATCTTTTTTTGTGGGGGGGGCATTCTACCTCTGAGCTACACTCCCAGCCCTATTTTATTTTTATTTGGAAACAGGGTCTCTCTAGGTTGATGAGAGTCTCACTACTTGCTGAGGCTGTCCCCAAACCTGTGATCCTCCTGTCTCAGCCTCCGAAGTGCTGGGATTACAGGCATGTAACGCCACACCCATCTTATAGCTAATCTTTAACCTATACCACACTCCAATCTCCCCAAAGTCCTACAAAATCATATTATATAGTAAAGGCCTTGTGTACATACATCAGCTTACATCCATCATGACTGAATTAGCAAGTCAAATATAAATTTGACTCTTCTGTTCACATCCAATAGGTTTATCTAAGCTCATTAGAAGGCTCTTAATTTAAGTTAAAGGGAGGGAAAAATCTTAAAAATAAAATGCATAGCCAGGTGTGGTGGTACAGCTTGTAATCCCAGGTCTTGGTAGGCTGAGGCAGGAGGACTGCAGGTTCAAGGACAGCCTCAGCAACCTCAAGATGCCCTATGCAAATTAGAGAGACTATTTAAAAATAAAATATAAAAATAGGGCTGGGGGTGTAGCTCAGAGGTAGAATGCCCGAGTTCAGTCCTCAGTACCACATACACACAAAAAAATAAATAAATATAAAATAAACTAAAAAATAAAATGCATAAGTATACGTCACTTTTGTTGACTACCAGAGCTGTTAAATTTCAGAATAGTCACCACAGGCACAATCATTTAACAATTTAACATGCAGACTGCATATGGCTATTGATCATTAGATATATACCATACACACTGTATATTTTATTTATACAATAATGTTAAACTAATCATCACACATATGTTAGTAAAAAATGTTCAAGTGCTATGTTTGAATGTGTCCTATTTTTATATTGTATTAAATATAATTTGATAGGAAAATAATTTCTAGAAACCACTTCAAAAGAATTTTTTTTTTTAAAGCCAAGCATGGTGGCTCATACCTATAATCCCAGTACTTGGGAAGCTGAGAGGAGGATAACAGGTTCAAGACCAGTCTCAGCAACTTAGCAAGACACTGTTTCAAGAGTAAAAAATAGAAAGGGCTGAGGGTGTAGCTTGGAGGTAGAATGTCCCTGGGTTCAATCTCCACTATAAAAACACTTGGTAGCCGGGCGTGGTGGTGCACGCTTGTAATCCCAGCATTTGGGAGGCTGCACAGCCAGCCTCAGCTACCTAGTGAGGCACTCCACAACTTAGTGAAACCCTGTTTCAAAATAAAGAATAAAAAAATAGGGCTGGGGGTATAGCTCGGAGGTAGAATGCCCCTGAGTTCAATCTCTAGTACCAAAAAAACAAACAAATAAACAAACAAACAAAAAAACACTTTGTAAACACAGAGAGAAAACTCTAAAGAGGTAAGCTTCAAGGAAACAGACCTTCATGTCTAGGTGGTAAACTTTCCTGGTTGTTATTGCTATATTGCTTTTTTTTTTTTTTTTCTTTTGATTCTCTCTCTTAAGTCTCTGGTGCATAATATTCCAAAGAAACCATACCTCATTCTTTCCTGCTTCCTTTCACTTACATCTGAGGATATGTTGAAAGCTCCTATACAAAAATTTTATTTTATTTAGTTCTGTAGTACTGGGGATTGAACCTAAAGGCATTCTACCTCTGATTTATACCTCCAGTCCTTTTTAAAATTTTTTGTTTGGAAACAGGGTCTTGCAAGATTGCTAAGAGTTTTGCTATGTTGCTGAGGCAAACCTGCGATCCTCCTGTCTCCACTTCCCAAATGTTGGGATTATAGGCATGTGCCACCATGCCTGGCCATCAATTGTTTTATTAATAAAAATATTAATAATATCAATTTAATTATATAGTTCTACCAAATTACATGTTATTCATTAATATTATTAAGTGTTACTAATATTAATAAATTAATAAAACTTTTTGTTTCCTCTAATTTCATTTCAAAATTTGATACTGAGCACACAGGAAGAACTATCTAATATTGTTGTTATCTTTCCAAAGGACTACATATGATAATTTGATCTCTATATTGACTACTAAATTTAAAATACTAATATATTTAGTACTCAGGTATAACTCCAGAATTGCAAATAGTATAACCTAAGCTTCAGAAAAGAATCTAGAGTTACTTTGAATATTTGACATTTAAATCTGTAGTTATGACGGAAAAATGACAATTTATATAGTTTGAAATAAAATTCTTGTCAAAATACTTATTTATAAAATATACAAATGTTCTGAAATTATACACAGTATATGTGTGCATGCATAGATGTGTGCGTATACATTTTTAAATACCAAGAAAGGCAGCTAATACAGAATGGAATGACAATAAATCAATGTATGAATTAGGTTTCTCTTTTCACATATGAAAATTAATCATCTGTTTAGGTGATACTGTTTGGTCATAGGTTCAATACATACAAAAATAGCATCAACTGCATTTAGGCCTCCTTTATTGAGAGTATTTTACTAATACAAATGGTAGGTCTCAAAAATATATTAACAAAATCCTAATGAACAAGTCTGCTAATTTCTCTTTCTCCAACAGGAAGAACTTAATCATTTTCTATCTTCACACAGCCTTTTAAATCAGGTGTAGGACAGCTAAAAGAAACATTGACTAAACACCACATTAGTTCAATTTTCAATTAAATGTACTTTGTAGCCGGGCGTGGTGGTGCACGCTTGTAATCCCAGCATTCGGGAGGCTGAGACCAGAGAATCCAGGTTCGAGGCCAGCCTCAGCTACCTAGTGAGGCACTCCGCAACTTAGTGAGACTTGGTTTCAAAATAAAGAATAAAAAAATAGGGCTGGGGGTGTAGCTCGGAGGTAGAATGCCCCTGAGTTCAATCCCCAGTACCACAAAAAAAAAAAAAAAAAAAAAAAATGTACTTTGTAAATGGTAGGAATGTTTCCAGAGTTCTAATTAACTTCCATACGTTGACATTGAAATCTATATTTGAAAACTGCACAAAAAAGTGAAATGAATGCAGAAGGAAACATGGAAATGTAATGGGTAAAATACATGTTGCCAACATTTACTGTAAATGAAGTCACTGGAATATCACCAGACTATAATATTTACAGAGAATACACAAAACTGTGCACATTTCAGGTGAAATATGTATATAAGCTATTAATAAAAGCATATACTAACCAGCTACAATGACACTGTCATTACGTGCTGGACCAAATTTCAGTGTCATCTCATGTTTATGTTTATGGACAGCCAAATGATCTTCGTTGGTAAAACGCTGTGGCAAAAAGTTTTAAAATATAGTTAAGATTTTCAATTTGATCAAATAAGTAAAATGATAAGGAAATTCATTTTCACAACATGTAAAACCACCATTAACAGTGAAATAGCAGTTTGTAAACTATAAAAGAATCTGTTAGTATAGATAAGCATACCATACTAGATTTCAAATACTCATAGAGAAATCCATTACCCAAGAATGAGCATTAACATATTACTAAATTACATAACTCACTTAAGAGCATTTGAAAATATAACCTGAAGCAAAGAGCTTTATGTAAATTTAATTTGGATACTAAAAATGGATCACTATTACTTTTTTGTCATATCAGAGTAGAAATATATACTCAATGGTACAATGACTTTTGAAGAAAGTACTATATCCAGATCAAGGTTACTTACCAGTTTCTAAATGAGAATTTTCTTTAAAAATATTTACTCCTGGACAAATTTAATAAATATATCAGGCTTTATGGTACCACATTAAAAAAAAAATAAAAGAATGCCTTTGGTATAATCTAACAAAGAAACAGCAACTAATACAACAAATCAGTTCATTTTTTTTCTTTTTATAAAATACTTTTATTAGTGCATTATAGTCTCACATCATAATGTAGTTCGTTGTGATAGTGATGTACATGCACATAGCACTTGGCAGGCTTTCCCCTGGGTCTCTCTTCATTCCCCATATAGGGTATTGAGACTGACATTGGTATTCTCACATATGTACATAAAAAGTCAGTTCATTTTAAAATAAAATATTTAAATTAATTTAAGTAGCCAAAGTGATTTTTAAAAATCACACATCTGATATTAAAGATAAATATTAAAATTATTTTTGGAGCTACCAATCACATTTTTTTTACACTTAACTTGGATACATTCTGCATATCAAATGTGGCATTTATGAGTACAACATAATAAATGTACTGTTTAAATAACTCCTGTGTTCCTGTGTTGGAAATCACCTTTTATGAAGATACTCCTTACTGAGTAACATTTATAAATGAAAATCAGAAGCATTTGCTTCTTGTTATTTCACAGAGCAATATTTTTTTGCTCACTTCCTGATTCTAAACATTAATTTTAAAATGTCAAATTAGGCCGGGCGTGGTGGTGCATGCTTGTAATACCAATCTTGGGAGGCTGAGATGGGAGGATTGCAGGTTCGCGGCCAGCCTCAGCTACTTAGTGAAGCCCTCCGCAACTTAGTGAGACCCTGTTTCAAAATAAAGAATAAAAAATAGGGCTGGGGGTGTAGCTTGGAGGTGCAATGCCCCTGGGTTCAATCCCCAGTTCTGCAAGCAAAGCAATCCCCCCTCCCAAATTAAATTAATAGATATAAACTTCCTTCTTTTGAGTTTGTAACTTTACAAACAAGGATGTTAAAATTATATATACTTGAACTTGTTTTGTCCAAACCATCATAATGAATTCCTTCTCTTTTGATCTCCACCATCCAATTGACTATATCCTTCTATGCAACTACTAACAGTAGCTTTACATTAACCTTAAAACAATGTAAAAGAATGAAGTATTTTCCCCATTATACATTATACTCTAATTTTTTATTTAAAAAGGCATGACACTGAGTACCTGTACTGTTATTAGTCGAGCTCATTAGCACTCAGCTTATAGAACTTAAAATTCCCTCTTCATTTGTGTTCATTATGCTCTGCAAGACTTTAGTATACTACCTATCCAGTATTATACTGATATTTCCAGGTCTGTCTTTTTAGGTAGGCTAAGCTCCTGCTACAGTTTCTGAATATATCATATATTGGGAATAATCTAATAAATGCTCACTGAAAAACTGAGCTCTTTATAATAAAAAAGTTGAGTCTTAATGATCAAGAAAAGAGGTAGAGAAACAAAAATAAAAACAACCACCACAAACTATTTATTAAAGTGAACTGGGTTTTACTTTATTTCAGCTATAGTTTATCATTTAGACTTCAGATTAATTCACACACTAGTAGTGGTGTTTTTGACAAGACTCTTTAGTATCAAAGCTCTTGGAGAAGGAACATATCTCATTATTTTATGGCTTTTTACACTTTGTATTAAAATTTCAAATGTATATGCCTTACATTCCATATTAAAAGTATATTAAAGCAAAATTCATTTTATGTTCCACAGAACCTCAAAATGTGGCTTTTCCAACTGAAGGCAATCATTAAACATTTGTGAATGAATTCATTTTGGTATAGATCCTAGATTTTAAAACTGTAAAGTTGGCAAAATTAATAGATAAAAAGAACTTGGAAAGTATTCTAGGAATTTTATTCTATCAGTATCTTCTGCTTGGATTAGTTTGACCACAAATATTCAAATCAAAGAGCAAATGGGGCTGGGGATATAGCTCAGGGTCTCAGAGAGTAGCTCAGTGGTAGAGTGCTCACCTAGCATGTGCAAGGCCCCAAGTTTCAGCCCCAGCACTTTAAAGAGAGAGAGAGAAAGCATTCGTGGGAGTGCATTCACATGCACGCAACTACCTATAGAATAAATAACACTGTGTTCTGTACTGTACATACGATGATACTAAGCTCTACCCTATCTGAAAAGAAGTGGCTAGGAAGACTCTAACAAAATTTAGAATCATATAAACATTAAAAGAAGGAAGGCGTAATCCCAGCATTCGGGAGGCTGAGACCGGAGGTTCCAGGTTCGCGACCAGCCTCAGCTACCTAGTGAGGCACTCCGCAACTTAGTGAGACTCGGTTTCAAAATAAAGAATAAAAAATAGGGCTGGGGGTATAGCTCGGAGGTAGAATGCCCCTGAGTTCAATCCCCAGTACCGCAAAAAAAAAAAAAAAAAAAAAAAAAGGAAGGAAGGCAGCTGGGCATAGTCGCACACACCTATAATACCAGTACTTGGGAGGCTAAGACATGAGGAGGATCATAAGTTCAAGGCCAGCCTCAGCAACTTAGTGAGACTCTGATCAGCCTAGAAAAATCCTGTTTCAATACAAAAATAAAATCAGGCTGAGAGTATAACTCAAAGGTAGAATGCCCCTGAATTCAATCTCTAGTGACACATAGACACACACACACACACACACACACACGAATGAAAGGAATATATATTTATAAATTCTTACATAGGATTCACAGATCAAATTTAACTAAATGTCATTTTTTATTTTAATTTTTACTGGGGATTGACCCAGGGATATTCTATCTTGGATGCAAACTATCTCTGGTCCTTTTTTATTTTTAGACAGGATCTTGCTAACTTACCACACGCTGGCCTGGAACTTGTATTCTACTGTTGCAGCCTCCCAAGTACTGGGATTACAAAGTTGTGTGCCACTACATCGAGCCCTACACATTATTTATAAAGGGGTTATTGATCATACACTGGGTATTATTTATATACAAAGACAGCAACACTTTGGAATGTAAAGGATAAAATACACTAAAATTTTGTTGGGTATATACCATACCATTCTGTTGGGTATATACCCAGTAGTGGTATTGCTGGGTCATATGGTAGGTTCACTCCCAATCGTCTGAGGATCCTCCATACTGTCTTCCACAGTGGTTGCACAAGTTTGCAATCCCACCAACAATGTACTAGGGTTCCCACTTCTCCACACCCTCACCAGCAGGTGTTGTTGTTCGTGTTTTTTATGATTGCCATT
>PVLC010031445.1:0-18808 GCA_004027655.1 Graphiurus murinus
CTGATGCCTGGTTCCAAAAGGAGTTCAGGATAATGTGGAGGAGAGCCCCTGGCCAACTCAGAACAGATATGGGGAGTGAGAGAGAAATAAATTATTTTTATTTTAAACCATTGAGATTTCAGAGTTTGTTACTACAACAAAACCAAGCCCATCCTAACTGATACTGTCATAGTAACCATGTTTAATCACTGTCATTATGAAAATTATGGATATTATTCCAAACCATTGCCTTTGCCAAACTTCACTTTAACTCCAGAGATCTTTGCAAAGATAAGAGACTAAAAATCTGCTTTTTTGTTTTGTTTGTTTGTTTGTTTGGTGTGTGTGTGTGTGTGTGTGTGTGTGTGTGTGTGTGTGTGTGTGTGTATGTGTTCAGATCTGCTTCCCATTCCCATTCAGTTACCTATTTTGAGTTTCCCTTGCTGGTATCCACATCTCACAGCTCCCAACATTCCGGTATACACCAGACTTTGAGGGAGGGAAGTGACAAATCATTCGTCTTCACACTAATATTACTTTGCCTCTCTCAACATGAAAGAAACAACAATTTTATTCATATTTCACAAAGATGTGCAAAGAAAAATGTCAATTATTGCTACTTTGGGGGGGTAGAAGGTATTGAACCCAGGGACATTGTACCTCTGAATTATAACCCCAGTCCTATTTTAATTTATATTCTAAAACAAGATCTCACTAAGTTGCTGAAGGTGGCCTCCAACCTGTGATCCTCCTGTCTCAGCCTCCCAAATACTGTTATTATAGGCATATACCACTACACTCTGCTTATATTTCTACTTTTAATTTCATGTTTTCTCCAAAGCTATTACCTTTGTGTAGCAAAGAACAAAAAATTACCTTTGGTTGAATACAGAAAATTTAATCTGATTCAATGATACAAAGCAAAAGTTAGCAAACTAGAACCTGAAATCTCACCATCTGTTTGTGTAAATAAAGCTTTATTGGAATGTTGTCACTAGTTCATTTACATATTTCTGTGGCTGCTGTCATGGTATAAGGACAGAATTGAATATATGCAATAGAGTTTATATGGCTCACAAAGCCTAAAATATCTGCTATCTAATCATTGAAAAAAACTTGCTGGACTCTGATAAACACACACACACACACACACACACACACACACACACACCAAAAACAAACAAACAAAAAACTTCTCTTTTATTAAATGAGCAGTATTTTTGAAAAAAATTCTTAGCCTTCATATCTCTCCTCATTCAACTCTTCTCCAAAACAGTGTGTGTGTGAGAGAGAGTGTGAGTGTGAGTGTGAGTGTGAGTGTGTGTTTTACTGGAGATTTAACCCAGAGACATTCTACCTCTGGGCTATACTTCTAGCCTCATTAGCCCCATTTTATTTTTTATTCTGAAAAAGGATCTAAGTGACTGTGCACTGGCCTTGAATCTATAATCCTCCTGTCAGCCTCCCAAGTACTGGGATTACAGGCTTGTGCCACCAGGCCTGCTGATATCTGGATTTTCACTGCTATGGGGTTTCTGTGACCACCTGGTGAATGGAGAGGGGGGAGACTGAGGCCTGGAGTGAATGTGCTGCCCTCTGGATTCTTGCTCATATCTACTATGCAGTGGTCTGTAAGGATGGATGAACTAATGACCACTGACATGAGATTGGACCTCTTCCTGAGTGTGCTGTTGACATTCAATGCTGAAGTTCACAGCTGCTGACATTCATGGCTGTCCTCTTTTTGCCTAGTCATAATTTGGTATTTTCACTGATGACTTGGCTACCGATGATGCTGCAGTCTCCACCGTGGACAAGTTGTATCTCCCAGTCCACAATCAGAAATAGGACCACTTTTTCTCTATGCCAGGAATCCCCTAAGCCAAGCTCTCCAGAAAAAAAAAAAAAAACTCAAATAACATCCACCTCCTATCTCAAGGGCATGTGGTAAATTCTTCATGGGGAATACAGGTGTATAGGGAGGACTACACTCAGGCTTTCCTTCTGCTTCACCACACCATGATGCCAAGTCTCAAGTAGAGTAGATGACCTATAAGGAAAGCACTACTCAGAATCTTAAGCAGAAAAAAAAAAAAAGAAAAATCTCTCATCCCTCAACAGTCCCTTCAAAGCCTCTAATATCCTTCTTTTTTCTCTGATATTTTATTCCAAAGGACGGAGAGTGGGATTCATAGCTGCCCATCTGTTATTCCACCCTAAATCCCTCTGGCTGATGAGTATTTCTACTTTGTTCTTCCTGTGTATTCAAACTACTACTAGAATTCTATAACCAACCCTACCAGCCCAAGCTCTTAATACATTAAAAGACGGGAAGGTAGAATGTGAAACTATAAAAATTTAGTATATTAGGTTTCCTCAACAAATTTGAGCTTGAAGACTATTATTGCAACTTTGAAAAATCCAAATTGGAGTGCAGTGGCTGAATTTTATCTTTTCATTCCTGCTGGAACTGTTATAAATGTAGCTCTTGGGCTTATAGGGGATAAAGACATATACACTGAAGAGTTAGAGTGAAGAACAAATTAGAAGCACACAAAAATGTTGCTCACAAATTATGCACAGGATCAGCAGAGCATGGTAGCACATGCTGTAATTTTAGTACTTAGGAGGCTGAGACAAGAGGACCCCAGTTTGGAGGACAGCCTTAGCCACTTAGACCATTAGTAACTTAACAAGATCCTGTTTCAAAATAAAAAATAGGACTGGGGGGTAGAGCTTGGAGGTAGAACACCCCTGGGTTCTAGCCCCAGTACCACACACACACACACACACACACACACACACACACACACACACACACACACACAAACTGCACAGGATCAAATTCATTTGAAGAAACCAAATATCTATGAAAATAGCATAAGAAATTAATTATGGAACCTTTTCTATTAATGCAGAGGGACTACCTTTAAACCTCCTCTTAGTCAAAGCTCTGCCTCACTAGATGTGGCCTAGGCATTTTAGAAAGTGAGGTTTTCACTGAGGTAAATGGACATAAGTATCCCTCTCTTTAAAATGAAGTGGTTTGATTGGAAGCTAACTGAGGTCAATATTAGCTATGAAATCACCTTCAGAATGAGGCAATATAGCATCTATGATGACAAGGTATGGATTTGAATTCTGGCCCTGCCATGTTGTTGATCTGAACATCTATTCATGGCCACTAGGAGTTTATCATGGGCCTCTGGTGCTAAGGGGTTGGGATCTCAACTTTGTATGTGATCATTTTCTCTCATCCAGATCACATTGGTTTACATTTTTGGTTTTCCATAGGTAAAATATAGCAATCCCAACCACTATCTCTCTAAACAACAACAAAATTATGACTTTTATCTAAAAGGACAATTGCTTTATCCAGAATACCACATGCATCAGCAAAATTAGATTCTAATTTGGCAGACTGTCAGAATCTGATTGAACAACCCTGATTTCTTACCTTTCCCATATTGAAGGTCTAGTGCTGGTCCATGCAGAGATTTGAGTGTTAATGGTCCCCTGTATTTGTAGTTCCTGATCTATGAAATTTCCAAGTGCTTTCTTTGTGATCATTTTACAACTTCTCCAGATAAAGAGGTCATAACTCAAACTAATGTCTGATCACTTTTTAATGGTAACTCTAAGAATTATTTTTCCAAGCCGGACATGGTGGCACACGCTTGTCATCCCAGTACTTGTGAGGCTGAGACAGGAGGATACGAGTTTGTGGCCAGCTTCGGCTACTTAGTGAGGCCTTCTGCAACTTAGTGAGACCCTGTTTCAAAATAAAGAATGAAAAAATAGGACTGGGGGTATAGCTCAGAGGTAAAATACCCTGAGTTCAATCCCTAGTACCACAACAAAAATTATGTTTCCATGTGCTAGCAAATTAGAAAGAGACAATAAAGTTAAATTATTGCTAACCCTCAAGCCATGAGGAGATTCTGGGATTGGTCACAGTTTTGATTGGCATCAGATCTCAGCATGGGAATTGAAATGACCGGTATTATCTGAAGAATAAGAAGAACGAAGGGAAAAATAGATCTCTTGTGTAGCTTTTGCCAAAGGATTCCTCATATTTCTTTAGGCCAGAACCCATAACATTTCCTTAATTAGTTACAGAGAGCTTCTTTCATTAAGGAAGAAGCAGGATGGATGCTCCATTCCCGTAGGTTATAATGACAACCATGGTGTGAATGTCTAAATGTCTGCAACATTTCTCAAGGAATAAAACCCTTGGTTACCTTTGCACAGGCTTTCTCATTTTACCTAAAGAAGTTGAGAAAGGTTAAGGAAAACTTCAGCGATACTATGGAAGAGCCCAAGGGGTAGAACAAGATGAAGCAGGTGTGCTTGGGGCCAGCCCATAGAACAGGTATGAACCTAAGGCAAGGGAGAAAGCCAGAGGCAGGAAAGGGGTAGGGGGTATTATACTTCATATTTCGTTTATTCCTCCTGTGAGACAGGAATCTTGTATGAGATGGAAATAGAAAAGTTAAATAATTTACCTAAGATTACATAGCAGAGTCAAGATGTAAAACCAACCAGGCACATGCCAGACCTTGCCCTTACCCCTACTCCAAATATTACCTCTATCTCCTAGAATCTGGAATATAAAATCATAAAAGAAGGAATAAGAAGTAGCAAAGATCAGGAAAAACAGAGAAATTGAATAAAAACATTAACGCAGAACATAGACCATGAATAGTATCTAGCTATTAATGAGTATCCATTAAGCTTGTGGGGACCTTATTCATCCTGAAGAATCTGAAATGCATCAATAATGGGATGGCAGGTATTTCTTAACCATTAGCCCACAAACTATTTAATCAAAGGACAGAGGGAAGTAGGCACTACTTAACATACAGGATGAATCTCTAAATAATAGAAATGCAAGAAACAAAGGTGGAATTTTAGGAAAGTCAACACAAAAGTAAAGGGAAAATAAGAGTCAAGAGGGAGATTTGAGGTATTTAAGAAATTGTCATGTCATTGACATTCAAACAGCTGCTCATTGTTTCTGGATCTACAGATAATTTAACAAATACTATTTGTGTGTGTGTGTGTGTGTGTGTGTGTGTGTGTGTGTGTGTGTGTGTGTGTGTGGTACTGAGGATTGAACCCAGGGGCATTCTACTTCCAAGCTACACCCCCAGCCCTATTTTATTTTTTATTTAGAAACAGGGTCTCACTAAGTTGCTGACAGCCTCATTAAGTTGCTGAGGCTGGCTTAGAACCCACAATCCTTCTATCTCAGTTTCCCAAGTACTGGGATTATAAACATGATCCACCGTGCCCAGCTAACAAATATTATTGATAATTCAACTAAATACTATGTTATATCTATGAGTATAAAAATTTGGAACAAAAATATGTAAGTGGCCACCCCTTTCTATGGTCAGAATGGCCCCATAATTCATGTGTTAAAACTCAAATCTGTCTCTGGTTCTACTAAGAGGTAGAGTCTGTTAGAAAGTGACTTAGGGTCCTCACAATGGAATTAATGTCCTTACAAAATGGGATTCAAAGACAGTTTATTTATTTTTTAGAGTTTTTGTGGTGCAATATGATTATACACTGTTGTAGGATTCAAAGTGATACATTCATATGTGCACACATTTCTTGGTGTGGCTCCTTCCTAACCACATCTTGCTACCTCTCCTCCCTCCCAGTATGTGCTAGTAAGGTTATTAGTCATACCTTCAAATATGGACTTAATATTATTTGGTCTGTTTCCTTTCTCAAGTCTTTTTTTTCCTTTATTTCCTTTCCTCCCCAATCCCTTTCCACTATTATACTAGTCTTACTCTGTATTATCATGAATTACCTCTGATTTTCTATTTTCTCTCTAGCTCCCACATATGAGAAAAAACATATGACCTTTGACTTTCTGAGGCTTCCTGATTTCATTGCTTTTCTGTTCTTTCACCACATGAGGACACAGCATTTGTTCTCTTTGGGGATGCAGCAATACGGCATCATTTTAGAAGACAGACCAGTCTTAACAGACACCAGACCTCCTGGTGCCTTGATCTTTGGCTTTCCAGACTCCAGAACTGGAAGAAATGAATTCTAGTTGTTTAGAAATTAGTCGGTCTGTGGTATTTTGTTATAGCATGATTGAATCCAAACATTCCTACATTAAAAGTCCTTACAAACCAATGAGACACATATGACCATGAAGAAAGCATCTGAATTCTTTTTTTTCCCACTGAAAAGTGATAAGGGAAAGGTTATTTAAACTGTATAGAATGTTATTCTCTCTCTTTTTGGGATACCAATTGAAATTAAGCTCCTTTCACACCAACACACACCCTTATATTACAGTTTCCATGGAGATTTAGAATTTTATGTGTTATAAATTATAACTAGATTTAAAATCTAAGTGTATGAAGCAAATATTAATATTTGTATGCAATGGATCTATCAGGAGAAGGTTTACAGGAGGTACAAAGCTCAAGAAAAGTGACTAACATTTCACTCTACCCCATGACAATTTGTCCTTTCTCTGAACTCTAAAACACAATTTAGCTCTTTATCACAGTACCTGTAAACATTCCCCAGTTCTTAAGTTGGTCCCCTTTACCTTCAAACTAGGTTACAGAATCCCGAAGAGAAGAGTCTGAGTCTTCCTCTTCCCTTGTGCAACCTTCAGTGTCCAGCTTGACCCCAACCCAGAGGCAGTGCCTGGTAGTGGCTCTTTGAACTGACTTAAATAGGGAGAATCTCAGTCAAGAGAGAGAAAAGGAAGGCTCAGAGGTACTTGGCAAGGAAATATTGGAACAGGTTTTACTATTTTAAAATAATACACCTTGTACTTTTGAAAGACCAGAGGAGGGGAGAGAGATACATACATATATATACATTGATACAGACTGTATCCAGCAGAGACCAGTTCAAGACAGCCTAGAGTCAGGGGATTAGCTGAGCCTAGATTTCATGCTTAGAATGTCATTTACAGGATGCAAGGAATATAGTGGCTTTCTTTTAGTGCCGTTGACTATAGAAACTAGTAACCCAGGGAGGAAAGAACCAAGAAATTCAAGTATTTGCTAAATATCCACTAAGCTTTATAGGCGTTCAGTAGGGCACTTATCATGTACTCATAAGGGTCTCACTTGGCTTTCAGAAATATGGCTTATTTGGGTTTAAATGTTATCTGAAAAGACTTTGGGTCTCTTAGTGTTTCTCCTACTCTCTTTTTTTTCCCCAAGGGATTTGCTTAAAAATATCTGAAATCCCTAAGTTATATGGAAAACTGAAACATAAACAGATATAAACTCTCAATCCCTGACTTGGCAAGAGGATGCACATTATAATTCCTCATGATTGGATAGGATGAACCAAGAATGATGTTGGGGGGAGGTGGATGAGATGGTGGTTGATGTTTCTTACTAGCATACTCAGAATCTAATCTAGGGGAGACTTCACAAATAAGAGGAATCCTCTGGATATCACTTATTGAAAATTAAACCTGGTCAGTCCTTGTCTCCCTTTTCCCCTGTTGTCACTTTCAGCTCTTCTTCTAACCTTCCTAACTTAACTGAAAGATTCTCAAGGAGGTTTTGAGTAATTCCTCTTACATAAATTCTTCCTCTGCCCATATACAAACCCCCTTAGAGTCTTAGCACAAGTTTGCTTTACAACTGTCTTTACTTGGCTGTCACTGTTGATTCTCTCTTCTACTAGCCTATGATGTTTGTGAGGATGGGACCATGTTGCATCACCCTGAATATCTAGAAGTTAATACAGTGATTATATCAGTCCACTTTATGCTACTGTCATGAAATTCCTAAGGATTGGTAACTTTTAAAGAAAAGAGATTTATTGAACTTATAGTTCTGGAGGTTTAAGGGCATTGGTCTGACTATGTTAAGGACCTCATGGCTGATGGCATCACAATGGCAGAAAAGCATTAAAGAGAAAGATCACACAGCAGGACAAGATGCCAGAATACGACTGAGGTTCCAAGAGAACTACAGAACTATGTCAATGTCTTTTGAGGACATGTGCCTAATGACCTAAGGACCTCCCACAAAACTCCACCTCTTAAAGGTCCCACTACCTTTTAACATAGCCACACTTGGAACCAAGTTTCCAACACATGAACCCTTGGGGGCACACACTCAAACAACCAGATTTAAACTATAGCAATGACTGAAACATAACATATTTACACTATACATTTGATAAACAAATGAACTTATAATAGTTGATATATGTTCAATACTATGTGTCACATTTTTATAGATATTAATTCATTTAATCCTTATAAAACTCTGTAAGGTAAGAACCATCACCTTCCCCATCTCGATACCTTCTCCATGCTTCAAGTTCCTTGTTTGTAGACAGAGAATGACAATAAGACCTATGGAGAAGATAACTGAAGCATAGAGTGATTCATAAAGTGAATCATTCAAGGTACACAGTAAGGGTCAAAGGCAGGATTTGAATTTGGGTCATTTACCACAGAGCCTAAGATTCTACTTACCATAGTGTTCTGAATGAATGGAAAGGCTCAAGCCCCCCACCCCCGAGATTCAGAATTTTTTTTAATTGAATAAAGTCAGAATGACATATTTAAAATATGACAGTATTTTGATGAAGTGTTTTCAAAATTAATTTGACATCTAGAGTAGAATTTTAGAACAAGGAGAAGAACAAAAATGGAAAGTATATTATCCAGTGTTTTTCAAGCTATCTTAGCACTGAAATCTTTCTTCCCTAGGAAAAAATCTTAGTAGAAGCACAAGAGGTGAGTGGCAAAGGATTGGAGTAGAGATCGATTCCTGTTTCACAACCTTCTCCTCATCCTCCACTGGTGCTCCTAAACTGAAGAAACTCTATTGGTGTGTATGACTCAGTTTGGATATTAGTGTTCTAACCCAGATTCTCTTAAATAAAAGATGAAAAGTTAATATTCTAAATTGTTTGCTAAATAATCTATCTGCTTAGTATACTTAATCATTTGCCCAAGGACAAACAGCTAGTAAGTGACAAAAATCAGGTCCTCTGGCTATAAGATCAGTGTTCTTTCCACTATGTCACACCAATGGAATTGATTCCCAACCCTAGTTTCATGCCACAGAAGCTGTCCTAGTTATCCTACATTGCAAATGATGTAGCAAAATTCTCAAAGCAAAAGTGATAATTTATATAATAATTTTTGTATGTGTGTTATAGGGATTGAATCCAGCAGTGCTCTACCACTGAGCTACACCCCCAGCCCTTTTTATATTTTACTTTGGAACAAGGTCTTCTTGCAAAGTTACTGCATACTGCTCTTATGCAGTCCTGTCTCAGCCTCCCAAGTATAGGCATGTGCCACCATGCTTGGCTCGCATAACAATTTTTAATGCCACATTTTTTAATATTGGTGATCGGAGAATGGGGCAAACTTCATAGAATCAAATGATAATAGGATAATGTCAGTGCTAAGATGTTGCAAATCGAAAAAAGTTGAAGTCCGCAGTAATATTCAACCATGGAAACTACATCCGCACATTCAGATTCTGACCTTGAGCAACTAATCCTTAGGAAATCCACAATCCATTAGTTTTATGCCGTTGTATTTGGTGGGAATATCAAGTGAGTCGATGTTTTTCAAAACAAGGTAATGAAAGCCCAGTGTTTACTGTACTAACGTGGGTTCCTCTCTGCTCAGAATTTCAGAATTTTAATAATAACCAACGTCAGTGTTTAATTTAAAGCTAGAGCACACTGGTTAAGAAACTGCTAAAAATAATCTGCTTCATATTGATGGCTTTGGCTTTGTTGACTCATAAAATGTCAGGGTTGGAGAAAAATAACTAACGGAAGCTTTAGCTGTGATTGTACCTTTAATTATTGATGCTCCATTCTTAGTCTTCAAACCCAACAGCTAAGATGCAGTATGACGGAACAGAGGCCAGATGATGAGCTAAACATAGGGAGGCTCACTGCTGATCCTATCCACAAGATTTCTAAAATTAACAGTAAAAACCCTAGGGTCCAATGTTTCTTGACTTTCTGGCACTCTTTCATATTGGATGGTAAGAAGAACAGGGATAGACATGAGTTGCAAGATCTGGAAAATAAAGAAGAATGAAGAAATGTCTGTATTCTTAGTGCTGCCATGCATGGAGGTCTATTTTGTGAATTTTCAAGAATAGTTTCCAAACAGATTCCTCTCATTTACAACAAAGACTCTAGAATGAGGAGACTCGCTAGCCTTCACTACTGAGAGGAGACCATTATAGAATTAAACATCAGTAGTACTGAATTCTGGTCCTAGCTTTCCCTCTACCAACTACATATGCCTGAGCTACTCAATCTTATAATATGCCTACCTCATGATGTACTTGAAAAATACATTTTTGCCCTCAACTACCATTTCCTGAGGCCCAAAACTGTTCTTGGAATTTTACACACATTAAATCATTCTATTCTACACTCACATAAGGTACTCACATTTTTATATTTTCCCCAGATAATGCTAGTCGGTTCCATGAACCCTGTATTTGTACTAGTAAAATAAAAAGCCAGAATTTATTTGTGAAAATCACAAATGGAGACATGACATAGGCTTTCCAGGAGGTATCAATATGCAGGTGAATCACGAATTGCTCATGACAATGGGAGTAAGTCAGCATTCAAGGTTATTTTTTTTTTGTCTCTAGTTCCATTTTCTAAAATTTATCAATTTCTGACATTTTCACACAGTAAGAATACAAAGTCAAAGGGAACCTATGCACTCACCACCCCCCACGGGATCTAATTCAATGATTTGCAGCTTTGAGGTACAGCAGGCAGACAAAGCCTTTGGACATCTCAACAGTAGTTAGGGAAGCACCTGCTCCAAGATGTGCCTGTCAACTCTGCTGGCCTAATAACCCAACCCCAGACCCACCATGGAGTGGGAAGTCACCACAAGCAGCTTCATTGTGCTTCTAGAAAGCCAGGATGAAGAGGGTGGCTCTCAATAACAAAGCTTAGACCAGCCCCAGAAATATTTTCATTTAAGTCCAGTATCAGCTACACATAAAATTGGTTCTCTCAAAGCAGGAAATTTGGTTCTGAATCTGCCATATTTTATGTTCAACATATGTGTTGCATTCATCATCCACTCAATCACCTTTTCATGACAATCTACTTGTGCCAGACTCCTGTGGCCCTGTACCCCATACAATAAAATGGGGGTAGGGGGTTAATAGTGGTACCAGGTGCAAACTTATGTGAACACAGAAAAGGAAACCAGGACAGGTTATGGGAGCAAGGTGGTCTCAGATAGGGTTGCCAAATTCAGGGGGGGAAAACAGAAGGCAAAAATACAACAGAAGGTTGTATTTGATTTTCAGGCAAACCACAAATACTTTTTAGTATAAATATTTTGAGTAAACATGGGACATACTCATACTTTAGAAAGCACTTATTGTGTATCTGAAATTTAAATTTGATGGTGTTCTATATTATGCTGATAAAATTCTTCCCAGAGGTGGCTGCCTGGCTGAGTCCTACTTTGGGAAAAGGTTGGAGATGCTTGACCCACAGTCCATTTCTTTTAGTATGAGTTAGATGTGTCTCCTAACTACATGGGAACCACCTGACAGACTCTGTTTCTTCATCCTTGCAAGTGCTGGTATGAAATCAGATCTCTCTTTATCAGAAGAGTCAAAAGCCCAAGTGACTTTGCATCACTGTCCTCACTACTGGCCCTGACCAGTTCATACACCTGCCATGACTAATCTAAGATTTGTGAGCTATGTGACTAAATGATGATGTTTTAGTTACTATATGGATTTTTTACTCTAATTCTTGTGCACAAACTTCTACTTTGCCTCTCAGTTTCAATAAGAAGGTTCTTTCTAAAATCAGATACAAACTAGACACTTAGTAAACATTAAATATGTTATTCAGAAACATGAAGAAATGGACTAGAGGGCAAAAGCTGGGCCTCAGCTTCTTGGAAAACTTCTTCTAAGACAACTCTCTGGCCCTTGGTTTACCTTCTGTAAAATTAGAGTCAAAATTGAATAAATGATTTGTCTCTTCTTTTAAGGCAAGTCTGAGCTATTTTGCCCATGTGTATATCCACAGACTGTCCTATATATTAAAAACTCCATAAAGCTCTTCTATTTCTCTTTTAGGGTGGCCAAGATTTAATATGTAAAGATAATATTGAGCAATAATTCATTGGGAAATTACTTTTGCTAAACTTAGTGTTTTACCTCATAATTCAATACAAATCCTTTCAAATTTCTAATCCTATGACCAGTTTCAAATCCTTGGTGTGTCTCTGTTTCTATACAATTCTACAAGTAATAACCCAAGTCTTTCGATACAAATTGTCTCTTTACGAATAGCCGTGGTCATTAATTCTGCCTTTTTGGCCTAGCTATTTTAAAAAGCAAGTGTTTTTTTTCCACAAATAAGAACTAATTTTGCCCATAATTTTATCCAATGTCTCTTTTTTATATGTTAGAATTAATAGGCAAATGATGGCTGAGGTTTTCCTCTCAAGATATACTCAATTAAATTAGTGATGCTCAACTTTAACTGCACATTAAGAATCACCTGGGGATCTTTTTAAATGACCCAGGTCAGGCTCTTAACCTAGATAAATTAAATAAAGATCCTGAGAGACTTAACTCTGACTTACCCGTAATTCTAACTTGCAGACAGAACTGAGGTCTACTGAATTAAGTCACCAAATTTTATATTGTCCTTGTAAGAAACACGAGGCCAATAGTAGGTCACCCAGTCTAGGAGCATTATGAAGAGATGGATTTGGGGAAAAACATTAATGTAGAGGTGGCTCTGTGGTCTAAGGCCATAGAGAACATTCAGCCATCATAATCATTGGGGCAGATGAATGTCCTCTGAGAGCCGCTTGGGGTTCAGGAAGATTCAAATCCTAAAACTATCACTCCTGGCAATGCCATATAAGAATATAAAATAGGAGGTTAATATCTCTTCCTCTGTCTTCCTCTGGATCAGACTGTAGAACTCCTTTTATAAATGTCTCTGTTTTCCATGATATTTCAATTGATGAAAGGACAAGTACAGTTCTTCAAGAAAACCATTCTTCCTCACTCTTTATACACTGCAAGCTTCCTTATGCCTCCTCTTCTTCTTCCATCTATTCATCTTCATCTTCTCCTTCTGCCCTCAGCACCAGTACTGGTGCTTCTGATAGGAAACATGCATTGGTGGAGGAAAAGGCAGAAGTAGGGTCAGCAGCACAGTCAGCAGCACAGAGGAATGATCCGTAAATAGACGTTCACTTTCACTTTCACATGGTCTAACTCCAGGGGTATTCATAGAGCTAACATGTACTGAAGACACACCAGCTTGTGTTTCTCTTCATTTTCTCCTCTTCATCTAATCTCTGCTACAATCCTCTGCTGGATGGCAAATATTATTCTTACATTATAATTGAGGAATCTGAGATTTAGAAAGGCAAAATCATATGCCCAAAGTCACACACCTAGTAATCAGCAGAGCCAAGGTGCCCCTCATTCCTGCCTCACCTATGATCAATAGTTCCATAATTGGTGATATCTCTCTCTCTCAAATTCCATAGCACTCAGCTTCTGGTTCTGAGGTTCATATATCACCTGTGCACATATCTCACTGGTGCTCCTACAGATTTTTATTCCCTGAAGGGACTGGCTGTATTCTGTTTGTTGCTGTTGTTGTTGTTATTTTGGTGTGTGTGTGTGTGTGTGTGTGTGTGTGTGTGTGTGTGTGTGTTACTGAGCATTGAACCCAAGAGCATTATACCTCTGAGCTATACCCCCAGCCCTATTTTATGTTTTTATTTTGAAACAGGGTCTTGCTAAGTTAAAAAGGGTCTTGTTGAGTTGATGAGGCTGGCTATGAATCTATAGTCCTCCTATCTCAGGCTCCCAAGTACTAGAGTTACAGGGGCGCACCACCATGCCCAGGAGTGTGTTGTGTTGTGTGTGTGTGTCCCATCATGCCAGCATAACATTAGGGTGACATGTCTAATAATTAACAGGTAAAAATCTGTATGGATTCTGGAATGAAGGAGTGTATGCTTCAGTAGCTGACAATTTCATTAATGAGTCATGCTCTAAAGTACAAAGGTAGCTTTAAAGGATCTGTGACCTGGAAACTTAGAATCACAAGTTCAATTAATCAAAGGTATCTATAGCATGGGAAGGAGCTGAGGCACCAACCAAGTGGTCTGTGCTGGGACTGGGCTCTAAAGCGTTCAGAGATGATACTACACTAGCAGCCATTCAACACAAGAAAAGTCAGGAGGATCAGTCTAGAAATAGAAAGTCGATTTTATCTCACCTCTTATGCACTGAATTGGCAGTGATTGATTACATGTTGATTAGCAATGTCTACCATGGGTAAAAGGGGAGAGACGCTGTATCTATGCCACATAGGTACTTCAAAGCATATTGACCTTAACATCTCTTAGTGAAGGTCTTCTTGGCATTTGATTCACAACAAGAGAATAACACTACATTCTAAACTCCAGTGGATTAGAGTCACACACATTATGGGAAAAAGTAGTGGTAGGAACTGGAGGTCTAGGACACACACACACACACACACACACACACACACACACACACACACACACACACACTTCTAGTGGGGTCAGAGTTATTTAGAATGAGTTGAAGTACCTAGGTGAAGTTGCCAGATTTAAAGGCCCAGACATAAAGTGGACAGGAATACAACTCCATTAAAACATAAAATCAAGCCCAACTGGGAAGAACAGAACCACAGTCTCTTATATCTCAGACCTGAACAACCTAGAGACTCTATTAGAACTGAGAATTCAACTCTTCACTAGCATAAGCACGGTAGCATCAATGATGGCATAATAAAATTAGTCCAGTTAGCTTTGGTGGGTGTAAACAGATTAGATCCTGTGGAGAGATAGGCTGATATTTATTTAAATTAATTCTAGATGAGAAAATACAAGTGACAGAAAATAACAGTCTAATTGCAACCTGAGTTGTATTATCCTTTAGGGAGATAGAAATGGTTTCAAATAAATATAAAAATAGGAAAAGTCAAGCTGGGCATGGTGGGGTACATCTATAATCCCAATACTTGGGAGGATGAGACAGGAAGTTTGCGTGTTCAAGAATAGCCCTAGCAAATAATAAGATTCTCAATAATCTAGCAAGACCCTGTTTCAAAACAAAAAATAAAAAGGGCTGGGGGATGTAGATTGGAGGTAGAATGCCCCTGAGTTCAATCCCCAGTACTATCCCCCCCAAAAAAAAGAAAAAAAGAAAAGAATAGGAAAAGTCAGCGACAAAATTCAAATAATTTGCTGGCACTTAGTTTGAGATCCCAATACCTACCATTTTAAATAGATACAAGTTAACTCATGAAGTGTATTTAATTTTAAACTTTTGTTCTCTGAAATAAAATTTTTAAAGAAGGTAATTATGCTTTAATGGAACTGTGACCTCGAAATATTTTGAGACTCATTCCTGAAGAGGAAGTACAATCCATTTCATGATATTGGCGAAATAAGTATATTTTTATTGCTGAGCTGGAAACCCTTGCATAAATAAAGTGTATGCCTACTAGTGAAAGGAGAAATATAATTTATGAAATTAACTGTTGCCCTCTCCTCTGTGTAAACACTAGCCAGAAATCACATGTTAGCTATGATTCCCCCACTGTAACTGAAGGAGTTAAAAATGCTGGCAGTTTGTGATAAAAATAAAAATAGCTTTTCTTGTGGCTCCATTTTCATAGTATATCTGTCTTTTTACTTCCAAACCATAGACAATTTATCAACATGTTTCTAATGTTTCATGTAACTATACAGTGCCACAGATGGCCAAGAAAAGGAGACAGGGTGTAAGGGACAGGATGGAAGAAAAAACGGCAGAAAGAGATGTGGGTAGATGGTCATGGGGCAAGAGGCAGGGCTGGACTTCACACCTACGTATACAGTCCTGTTTACTTTCTAAGCAATCGTTCCTTTCTGTAAGTTTAATACAAACTTGTTTTTCTACTATAGACATTTGACCTATTTGTGTTAGAAAACTTTTAGTAAAAATATAGGAAGACAAAGAAATACTGCAATTATATACTCTATATCACTATTTAGCAGTTTAAGTTTATAACTTTCTGGACTACAAGTATATATATTAGATAATATATTAGATAATATATTCAGTATATACAATAAATCATATTATATATACTAACGTATAATCTGTTTTTAAATTTAAAATGTCATAAGTATCTTTATATAGCGATATATATTTAATCAATTTCTTTACACCTGGACAGTATTTCATCGGACTGATATACCATACATTACTTAAGTATGCTATTGCTGGCCTTTAGTTATTTGCATTTTCTCTGCTATCAATGCTGTGATGAACGTCCTCATACCAAAATATTTGTGCAGGTGCGTGATTTCCTTAGAAAACATTTCTAAAAGTGGATTGGCTTGTTTCAAAGGGCATGCCCTTTGAAGATTTTTGAAACATGATGCTAAATTACCCTCTGGAAAGGCTGTGCAAATAAACACAGTGGGCATTTTACGGCAATCTCACCACAACTGAATATTTTGATGCCTTTTAAAAACACCGCTGCCAATTTGACAAAAGGAAAATGGCACGGTGCTTTCTTTCTTCACTTGCATTTTATATGTACCTTTTTCAAGGTCTATTTGCAGGAGATCTATTCTTGGTTTTCCTGCCTGCCTGTCTCCATCTCACACTGGAGCATCTAGCTCTGGCTGACCTCACTTGGCACTTTCTTATCCTCTTTCCTCACGCAAGAGTTGATTCTTCCTGACAAGGCAGACGATGCCCACGTACATACTTCCAGGCCAAATGGGTAAAGAAAGATAAGCTATTGCCTACAATGTTCTTTGTATGACAAAAAGATACTCTGAAAATGCATTAGGGAGCAGACAGTTGAGATGGTAAAAGTTCTTTCTGTCAGAAAGGCTCCAGCTTGGATTTATGGCCACAGACAATGAGAGGTTACTTCTTGCCAACCAGAGAGGCTGCCTGAAGGGCAGATGGCCACCACCACTACTAGAGAGGTTGCAGATTCCATCAACAATCCTGGCAGCATTAAGCTTAAGAGAAACATTGAGAGACTTGTTCTTGTTGGCACAGACAGGAGAAAACCAAAGAATTCCACTTGGTATCTCCAGGGCCTGCCAATTTCTCTACAAATTGAAGGAACATCTGTTGGAACAAATCATCTAAAAGAGGCAGAGAAAGGGAAAAGGGGGAAATTATATTCCCAACTTGGCTACCTGAGAAGCCAAGCCCAGCTAGCAAAGATTAGAATAGGAGCCTGATCTAGAAAGCTAACTCATTCCCCTGTACCACATGGGGGCTCCCACATAACCCTCTTGCACTGTCCCCCATGTGAAGTGGCCTCCAGTGGGGAAAAGCCCAGGCAAGTGTCAGAACTTCTGGCTTTGAACACTGTTATACCAAGTCTTCATTTGAGGCCATGGACAAGTTACCTCTGCCTCTAAGCATTAATTTCCTCACCTATCAGCTAAAATTAATAATCTTTTTTCCACAGTACTCACTGTGGACGGAATTGTGTTTCCTGCCAGACTCATATGTTGAAGCCCTAACCCCCAATGTGAGTGTATTTTGAAGACAGGACTTTTAGGGGGACACTTAAATGTTCTCATAAGGGGATATTTAAAGGTAAAAGTTTTCAGAAGGGTGAGATCTTAATCCAGTAGGATTACTGACCTCATAAGAAAAGAGCAATTCTTTCTGTACATGTGCATGTACTAAGGAGAGGCCACAAGAGGACAGAGCAGGAAAGAGACCAAGACGAGAGTTCACCAAGAACCAAATCTGCCAGAAGCTAGAGCTTGGACATCTCAGCTTTCAAAATCATAAGAAAAAAAATTGTTCTTTAAATCAGTCTGTGGTATTTTGGTATGGCAATTGAAGATGACTGAGATGGTGTTTTTTTTTTTTTTTTGCATTTTTTGTAAATGCAACTTTATATAGAAGATACACATCATATATTATGTGTTCAATACTGTTAACTTTACTTTTTCCTAATCACCACTTTCTTTCCTCCATAACCTGCTCACCCAGATCTTTGTTCAACATCTATGTGACTTTTCAACAACATAAATTTTTCTGTCTCTGCCTTCTTTTTTCCACCCCCGACCTTAATGTTTCCATCCTCATCCTGATAACTAGTATGAATTTCTGAATGTTCCCTCCTCCTGGCCATTTGGGTTTTATGTTCTCAGTGCTGAGTTGCACTTGATCTTAACTAATGAATTTGTCATTGGTAAGAAAAGACTTCCAGTACCTTATAACAGTCCCTGGCACGTAGTGAACCTTGTAAATGTAGTTATTGTCGTTATTATTATCCAGCATCCTGACATTATAATTAAACTATTTTTCTTTTCCAGAAAGAAAAATAGTTCTTTTTCAGTAAGAGTAAGCATAGTTAGTCATACTTCCCTTCAAATGAACAGCAGAAACAAGAAGACCCATGCCAACTAAGGCCCTTTAGTGTGTATGTGGAGGGATAGGGAGCAGGGCTCTGTTTTGGATTACAGAATGGCACAGACCAGAAAAATCTTGAATACCAGGGACTAAGCACCATAGTAAGGGAGACTTTGAAAATAATTCAAGAATGTTCTCTCTCTAGGCCCCAGATTCACTCTCCATTTGCCTGGAAGAGACAGAGAAGCCATCAAATACACTAAGACTCACGAACAGGCAAAGCATCTGGGACAACAGCGGTAGAACTGAGGCCATTAAACTCCAGAGTAGGACAGCTTGGCTGTTTAGGAACTGCTTGCCAACTCTCTTGGAGAAATCTTAGTCGATGTCAT
>PVLC010031446.1:0-11866 GCA_004027655.1 Graphiurus murinus
GCACTAGGGATTGAACCCAGGGGCATTCTACCTCCGAGCTACATCCCCAGCCCTATTTTTTATTCTTTATTTTGAAACCAGGTCTCACTAAGTTGCGGAGTGCCTCACTAGGTAGCTGAGGCTGGCCGCGAACCCGGATCCTCTGGTCTCAGCCTCCCGAATGCTGGGATTACAAGCGTGCGCCACCACGCCCGGCTTTATTCTTTATTTTGAAACCGAGTCTCACTAAGTTGCGGAGTGCCTCACTAGGTAGCTGAGGCTGGCCGCGAACCCGGATCCTCCGGTCTCAGCCTCCCGAATGCTGGGATTACAAGCGTGTGCCACTACGCCCGGCTCTATTTTTTATTCTTTATTTTGAAACAGGATCTCAATAAGTTGCTGAGGGCCTCACTAAGTAGCTGAGGCTAGCAGCGAACCTGTGATCCTCCTGTCTCAGTCTCCCAAGTACTGGGATTACAAGCATGCAAACATGCGCCACCACATCCGGCTCCCTTTTTTTTTTTTTTTTTTTTAACTGGGGTTTGAACCCAGGGTTTGGCTCCATGCTTGAGAGTCTATCATGGAGCTACTACATCTCCAGCCCTTTTCTTGTGTTTTTTTTTTTTTTTTTTGCCATTCCGGGGATGGAACTTAGGGTCTCCCTCATGTTAGGCAAGAGCTCTATGACTGACATATACTGAAAACTAAAGTATTTTTTATTTTAAAGTACTAGAGATTGAACCCAGGGATATTCTACCTCCGAGTTACACCCCCCCAGAGACCTTTTAGGTTTTTTTGTTTGTTTGTTTGTTTTTCTTTCTTTTTTTTTTTTTTTGTGGTACTGGGAATTGAACTCAGGGGCATTCTACCTCCGAGCTACACTCCCAGCCCTATTTTTTTATTCTTTATTTTGAAACAGGATCTCACTAAGTTTTGGAGTGCCTCACTCCAAGGCAGCTGAGGCTGGCCGCGAACCCGGATCCTCCAGTCTCAGCCTCCCAAATGCTGGGATTACAAGCGTGCGCCAACACATCCAGCTTTTTTTCTTTTCTTTTTCTTTTTTTGTGGCACTGAGGATTGAACCCAGGAGCTTCTACCTTTGAGCTACATCCCCAGCTGGATTTTATTTCTTATTTGGAAACAGAGTCTCACTAAGTTGTGGAGGGCCTCAGTAAGTAGCTGGGGCTGGCTGCAAACCTGCAATCCTCCTGTCTCAGCCTCCCAAGTATTGGTATTACAAGTGTGCGCCACCATGCCTGGCCATTCTCTTCAATACCATGCTTTTATTTATTCACAGCCTTTATCATTTGAAGTTAATTTACTTATTTATTAATTTACTTGCTGTTCACCTGTCTCCCCAGTCCCCTAACCCCTCCCACCAAGAATGTAAACTTCAGGAGAGCAGGGATATTCCTAGTTCACTGGGACATTCCCAGTGCCTAGCATGTAAATATATCTGTCCATTATACATTCTTATCTGTCAATTATCTGATCTACTTGTTCACTTTACCACCAGGCCTGGCTCATCTGCCTTTTAAAACAGAACAGGTTGGCTGGGTGTGGTGGCACACACTTGTAATTCCAGTACTTGGGAGGCTGAGACAGGAGGATCACAGGTTTGAAGATAGTTTCAGCAACTTGTGAGGCCCTCAGCATCTTAGTGAGACCATGTTTCAAAATAAAGAATAAAATAGGCATGGGTGTGTAGCTCAGAGGTAGAATGCCCCTGGGCTTAATCCTGAGTACCACACACACACACAAAAGGTGAAACTTAGATATGGCAAAAGTTGCCGGGTACGGTGGCGCATGCTTGTAATCCCAGTACTTGGGAGGCTGAGACAGGAGGATTGCAGGTTCTCAGTCAACCTCAGTTACTTAGTGAGGCCCTCTGCAACTTAGTGAGACCTTGTTTCAAAATAAAGAATAAAATAAGGCTGGGGGTGTAGCTTGGAGGTAGAATGCCCCAGTACCACAAAAATAAAACAAAACAAAAACAGATATGGCAAAAGTTGTGGACATGGTTCTAAAATGACCAAGGAAAACAAATAAATAAAAGAAAATGACCAAGGGTTGGAATACATTGCATTCATTGAACAGAATGAGTGATGGTTGAATTTCAGGCAGGAGGTTTAACTAGTACTGGAAGCTGCTTCTCAGCAGATAAGCTGTTCTGTTTAGCGAACTTCAGCTCCTAGGCTGCTTCTGTGGGGGGACTCTAGACCAGGATGCTTTTAGGTAGCTTTCAGTTCTCTGGTTAATGTAGACCTGGAATATGTTTCATTTAGTTTTCAACCACAGCTTGAGGATCCTTTTTTTTTTTTCCTTGGTACTGGGGATTGAACCGAGGGACATTCTATCTCCAAGCTACACCCCTAGCCCTATTTTATTTTTGAAACAATCTTGCTAAGTTGTTGAGAGTCTCATTACTTGCTGAACCTGTCCTTGAACCTGCAATCCTCCTGTCCTAGTCTCCCAAATACTTCGATTACAAGAGTGTGCCACCACTCCTGGCCTGGATCCTTCCTTAAAGGAAGTCTGGTTCCACCCCACAATGAGAACTTCCAGGCCTACCTTGGAAGATCTCTTCTTCTTTTCTGCTTCTTTTCTGCTGATCTTTTTGGATTTCTTGTTCAGTGCTTCAAAGAGAGAAAGAGCAAAGCCAGATGTTTCTGGGGTCACTGAGCTGCAGTGAAGTGGTAGGAGCAGTGGGGGCTCTGGAAAGTCTCCGGGTGAAGGAGTATGGGGTTGGCTGAATGAATCATGGGACCTGCCTGTGACATCCAAGAGAGTCCGGGTCCCTTGACCTTGTCAGCCCTGTTCAGTCACCCCAGGTGGTCTTTCTTCAGTGTTTAATCTAGCAGGTGAAGAACATTGTAATACCTTGAAAATGCACTCAATATCTTGTACCTAGATGCACCTGTATTTGCTTGTTTGCTTCCTCCCTTCCATCTGTCTGCCTGTCTTTTTTTGGTACTGGGGATTGAACCCAGGGGCATTCTACCTCCGAGCTACACCCCGAGCCCTTTTTTATTTTTTATTTAGAAACAGGGTCTTGCTAAGTTTCAGAGGACTTTGC
This sequence comes from Graphiurus murinus, assembly GCA_004027655.1. Lineage (NCBI taxonomy): Eukaryota > Metazoa > Chordata > Mammalia > Rodentia > Gliridae > Graphiurus > Graphiurus murinus. Next base: position 3,056 of record PVLC010031446.1, read on the forward strand.
TAAGTTGCTGAGGCTGACTTTGAACCTGTGATTCTCCTGTCTCAGACTCTCAACTACTGAGATTATAGGCATGCACCACCATGCCTGGCTCCTGTTTTCCATTTCTCAGAGTGTAAAACCAGCCAGACTTGATTTGAGTCTTGATTTTGCCTCGTAACAGCTCTGTGATCCTAGGTAACCTACTTAATTGCCTTTATTTTTTAATTTTTTATTCAGCACGGATTTTTTTATACATTTCTTGAGTTAACTGTCTTTAGACTTAGTTTTACCATTTGTAAAAAGGGTTTTGTAAGCCAGGCATGGTGGCACACACTTGTAATCCCAGTACTTGGGAGGCTGTGACAGGAGGATTGCACCCCTGGCCATCCTCAGCTACTTTAGACCCTCTGAAACTTAGTGAGACCCTGTTTCAAAATATAGGGCTGGGGGTATGACTCAGAGGTAGAATGCCCCTGGGTTCAATCCCCAGTACTGAAAAAAAAAAAAAAAAGGGTTCTGTAATATCTATCTTGAAGGAATAAGTGGGCTATGTTAATGTTCACTGTCCTTACTTCCTGATATGTCTAGAATATCTTTTTTTTTTGTGGTACTGGGAATTGAACCTAGGGGTATTCTACCTCTGGCACTCCCAGCTCTATTTTTTATTCTTTATTTTGAAACAGGGTCTCACTACGTTGCGGAGTGCCTCACTAAGTAGCTGAGGCTGGCAGAGAACCTGGATCCTCCGGTTTCAGCCTCCCAAGTACTGGGATTACGAGCATGCACCACCACGCCTGGCTGAGACTATCTTTCTAGTGAGAGACAAGGCAGTAAAGGGACATATTCATTTTGAGCTTAAACACTGAATCCACTTGTGTTTGAATTCTGGCTGTCCCAATTAACGACTGTGTGATCTTATGCTAGTTAACTTTCATAAGCCTCAGTTGTCTCAATTATGAAATAGGAATAAAAACACCTTCTAGTGCCCAACACACAGTATGTCTATTATTATTCTGGTCATGAGGGTTGAAGACAGGGCCTTGTACATGCTACGCATGTGCTCTGTTACTGAGCTGCTTCCCCATCCGGTGTCTGTTACTACGACCAGGTAAAGTCACACCAGCTGTCCCGTGCTAGGCTCTAATGCCTCTCCTATTTTCCCTGGGCAGTGATCCCCGACTTTGGCATGGCAAGACTGGTTCATTCCCACATTTGGTTATATTCTGCAGCATTTCCTGAAGTTTGTTATCATTGATAGGAGTTCTGAAATTTAAGTTTCAGAAATGCTCAGTTAAACCAAGTTCAGCAGCTAGCTTGACTTCAGGCTTATCAGAGATTCTAACATGCTAAGATGCATGTTAGATTAGTGGCATGCAGAGCTTTCCCAAACCCAGTGAATCAAGGGACACTTTATTCCCCTAGGACTGTGTGTGTGTGTGTGTCCCTGGGGATTGAACCCAGGGTCATTCTACCTCTGAGCTACACCCCAGCCCTATTTTATTCTTTATTTTGAAATAGGGTCTAAGTTGTGGAGGGCCTTATTAAGTAGTTAAGATTGGCCTCGAACCTCCGATCCTCCGTCTCAGCCTCCCAAGTACTGGGATTACAAGCATGTGCCACCACTCCTGGCTCCCTAGGACTATTTTGCAGAATGAAAAGAACCGTAGCTATGATAGTGGATCCTGGTAACGGCTTGGGGAGCAGGCTTGACATCTTACAGTCCCCTCTCCTTGGTCGGAGCTACTTACCCACGATAGAGACGGAAGGGAAATCCAGCAGGTTCATGGAGGTGTTGCTCCTCAGGCTCCCTTCATCTCTGCGCTTCTCCTCAGGGGCCAGGTGGCTATAGGCGGGGAGGAAGCACAGGAAGGCCAGTAGGGTGGCCAGGAGCAGGCGGGGGACATCCATTCCAAGAGGCCTGAATGGGACAGACAATGTGGTCAGCAGCGGGTGGGCCAGTAGCAAGAGGATGTGCCTTCCTGCTCTCTTTGTGCTCCTTGGGCTGGAGTTCTGACCCTGTTCTGCAAGTGTCCCGGTAGAGTTAGAAGACTAGTAAGGAGAAGGGAGAGATGGGGAGAAGAAGAAAGACAAGGAAGGGAGGGAGATTGCAGCAGAGAGAAAAGGAATGCATTGTGTTGGTCTCTGCTATCCAGAGGGCGGAGTGCTGACTGTGTCTGGTTTTATTTTTTTAAAAGTCAGTGATCCCAGGAGACCCTATGCCTGGGCAGAGTTGTTGAAAGGCCCCTGGTAGTGCCTCACAGTGGCAGAGGTTTTCTAAGGTGCAGAGAATAAGGCAGTAAGTTATGTCATCTCATATAACCAGACTCCCACACCCTGAGGGAATGAATTCAGGAAGATGGACCTGTTGGCATAGGCTAGCTGAATTTTGAAGGATGCAGATGGATCTCAGAGTACATTTCGTCCCTTGAATGGCTCAGTCATGGCTTAGATTCTAAGCTGTGCGGCTTGAGCAGAATCTTTGCCATCTCTGAGCATGGGATCCCCACCTCTCCTGCCCAACTTCTCCATTTTCTCTCTAGTCAAGGAAAAGACTGGGACTGCTTTTCCAGGGTTTCCTCTACCACAGCCATAAGTTACTGTGGGAGAAAAGAGTATAAAACACTTTGCTCATGGTGGCCCTACCCACTCCTGGACTCCCCTTACAACAGCCTAGCGAGTTTCTAGTCTTCTTCTCCCAATCCTCTGCTTGGTTGGAGTCAGGTTTTCTGAATGTCTGTTATGTTGCAGGAGGAGAAGACCCAACAGCCAAACAGCTGCCTCTGCCCGAATTCCAAGCTGTTGCTGCCTTTTCTCCCTCTCCCTGTCCTTCATGTGTGTGTCAGCCAGATGTGGTGGTGCACACCTGTAATCCCAGAACTTGGAGGCCAAGACAGAAGGATCACAGGTTCAAGGATAACATCAGAAATTTAGTGAGACTCTCAGTAACCTAGCAAGACTGTTTCAAAACAAAAAATACAAAGCACTGGGGATGTTGCTTGTAGGTGGAATGCCTCTGGGTTCAATCCTTAGTCACACACACACACACACACACACACACACACACACACACACACAGCCCAATATAAAGAATTCCAATATGTAAAATTAGAGTCAATAAAGAGGCTTTACAGGGAGTTCATATCTTTGTTGTGTGTGGGGACAACACATCTCCTCAGGCCTTAAGGCCTAAAACATTTCCTGAGACCCTAAGGTTTCCAGCCCCTTGCAGTTTGATCTCTGAGGTTCCTAGTCTCTATCAATAATAGTTAAGCCAAACAAACATATCAGAAAAATCTGGGGACTGACCAGGCATGGTGGTGCATGCTTGTAATCCTAGTACTTGGGAGGCTGAGACAGGAGGATCACAGGATTGCAACCAGCCTCAGCTACTTAGTGAGGCCTTCCACAACTTAGTGAGACCCTGTTTCAAAATAAAAGAATAAAAATTAGGGCTGGGGGTGTAGCTCAGAGGTAAATACCCCTGGGTTAAAAAAAAAAAAAAAAGTCTGGGGACTGAGGCATAGTTATTTGCTCCATCCTCTGTTTCTTAGAGGTTGTTCTGTCTTCTGCCAAAGTCCTTATCACACTGTTTATGTGTTTACCTCTCTTGTTTGATTAAAAAAAAAAAAACAAAAAAAAACAGGCCATGTTCTGTTCATTTTTATGGCCTTGACACAATGAGCATTCCAGAGTGGAAACTCAACTGTTGGCTGAATACATTTTCAGGTACTGAACTAAGCTCCTCATCTCGTTTCTGAAGGCAATCAAAAAACATCGTTAGTTGGCTCCCTAGCATCAACCACGGCTTCCCTCTTTCAAGAGGACTTCAGTGACAGTGTATCCCTAGAGAAACCCCAGATCCAGGGGAGTCCTTGATTTCTCCAGGACAAACAGCATCAACCCATCCCATCCTCTCTAGTTAATTCAGTCACAGCATCTGACTGAAGATGGTCTAACCGGAGGAAGCCGGGGCCTCTTTCTGATTGCTTAGGGAAACTCTTTCAGTGGAGATGTTTCACAAAGCCAGCACCAGTCAGTGCTGGTAGGCATTTGCTAAATGGAGCCAGCGTTAGGATGAAGCTGACATAGGGGAAACAGGCTAGACAGTGGAAAGAAGGCTGGTAACAAAATTGATTGACTGACTGGGAACTTGCCTGAGGCCTTCTTATATCTGACTTACCAGTTAGATAAGCCAATAAACTTTCTTTATTATTTCAAACTGGTATGAGGCATTCTGAAGGACACTTGCCTAGTTAATTGGGGTCGAGTTGCATCTTACAAAGTAGTTTAGCTCTAAAGTCAGACATTAAAATAATAATAATAATAATAAGTCTGGCATGGTAGCACACGCTTGTAATCCCAGTACTTGGGAGGCTGAGACCAGAGGATCTGGGTTCACGGCCAGCCTCAGCTACTTAGTGAGGCTCTCTGCAACTTACTGAGACCCTGTTCAAATTAAAGAATAAAAAAATAGGACTGGGGGTGTAGCTCGAAGGTAGAATGCCCCTGGGTTCAATCCTCAGTACCGCAAAAAGAAAAAAAAAAAAGGGCTAGGGTGTAGCTTGGAGGTAGAATGATCCCCAGTACCGCAAAATAAAATAAAATAAAAGCCGGGCATGGTGGCACATACTTGTAATCCCAGCATTTGGGAGGCTGAGACCAGAGGATCCGGGTTCGCGGCCAGCCTCAGCTACCTAGTGAGCACTCCGCAACTTAGTGAGAACGGTTTCAAAATAAAGAATAAAAAATAGGGCTGGGGTTATAGCTCAGACATAGAATGCCCCTGAGTTCAATCCCTAGTACTGCAAAAAAAAAAAAAAATGAATATAGTACAAATTTCCTCCAGTATGATGGCTGGTCTCTTCTCTAGGTCTCTAGGCGAATGACGGCTGATCTTGTCTTTGGATCTCCCCATCCCCCCTCCCTTTTTTTTTGCAATACTGGGAATTGAACCCAGGGGCATTCTACCTCTGAGCTACCCCCCCCCCCGCCCCCTTTACTTTGAAACAAGGTCTTGCTAAGTGTCAGAGGGCCTCACTAAGTAGCTGAGGCTGGATGAGAACCTGCGATCCTCCAGTCTCAGCCTCTCAAGTACTGGGATTACAAGCTTGCACCACCACACCCGGCTTCCCCATCCCCTTTCTTTCTCCTTCTTTTCCTCCTCTTTCTCTTTTCCTTTTGCAGCAGAATAAGCAGTTGGTTTGCTTTTAGGGTTTATATTATACATATATATACAAATATATATACATATGTATAAACATATATACATATATACAAATATATATATATATTTTTTTACTTTGAATCCTAGGATCACAATCTACATAGTGGAAGTCTCACACTGAGAGATACACAGGAATGAGACTGGCTGAGGGAACAGCAGCCCTCAGCTCCTAATTCTGGGATGATCTCCTAACCCCATAGACAATACTTTCCAGGTGGCATGCTGAGCACAATCACCTACATTGTTTAAATTTCCCTCTTGCCGGGCATGGTGGCTCACTCTTGTAATCCCAGTACATAGGAGGCTCAGACAGGAGGATCCAAGCTTCATAGCCAGCCTCATCTACTTAGTGAGGCACTCCAAAACTTAGTGAGACCCTGTTTCAAAATAAAGAATAAAAAATAGGACTGAGGGTGTAGCTCAGAGGTAGAATGCCCCTGGGTTCAATCTCCAGTACTACTAATTAATTAATTAATTAATTAATTAATTCTCCTCTCTTGGCTCCACTCACAGGGTACATACAGTTGACTTTGCATGATATAGCTTCACTGTACCTTTGTCCAGTAGCATCTTCCCCAAAAAGAATCTTGGTCTCAGCCAGGCGTGATGGCACACACCTATAATCTCAGTCTTTGGGAGACTGAGACAGGAGGATTGCAGGTTTGAGGACAGCCTCAGCAAGTAGTGAGACTCTCATTAAGCTAGGGAGACCCTGTTTCCAAATAAAAATAAAATAGGGCTCGGGGTGTGGCTCTGAGATAGAATGCCTCTGGGTTAAATCCCCAGTAAAACACACACACACACACACACACACACACACACACACACACACACTGTCACACACACAATAAAATTTAAAAAAATTAAAATAAAAAATGGACTGAGGGTGTAGCTTGGAGGTAGAATGCCCCTGAGTGCAATCCACAGTACCAACCAAAAAAAGAAAAAAAAAAATCTTTTTTTTTTTTTCTTCTGGTCTTTATATCCTCTCACCAAATTTAACTTTGTTTTCCTTTCACATTATCTCATATTTTCCATTTTATCTTCACCCCCGTCTATACCTCACTCTCCATGGAACAAGTCTTACACTGACTCCATTTCTCCTCCTTTGCTCCTGCTGCACTGATGTGGTCCACCCTCGGCGGCCCCTGGTCCTATGGTACCCATCCTCCAGGGCCAGCTCCAATGCCAGCTCTAGCACATTTCCTTTTTCAGCATCAAGCCAGCCCAAACAGCTCCCTTTTTTGAACTCCTTTAGTTCCTAAACTCAATATGGTATTGTTCCGCATGCCTTTGTTCTTTAATTGTTCATGTGGGTTATTCTCATCAGTTAGAAACAGTTCTTTGTTTAGAGGAGGTAGGACAGTGCAGCTGAAAGAACGCAGGCTCTGTGGTTAGACATCCGTGACTTCCTTACTTCCCAGCTGTGAGGGTGCAGGGGACTTCGAGATCCCTGTGACCCCCTCTTGGTTCTTATGTGGGCTCTTTGGCTGGATTTAGGCACCCAATTAATACAAAAACTGATTAACAAGAGAAAAGCATAAAAATGTTATTAAATTTACATGTACAAAATGCCCAAAGCATGATGCTTTTATCCTTTAAACAAAGAACAATAGATTTGTGAAGTAATGACAGGACAAATGGCTATCTGGACTGGATAGTAAGTTTTAGGGATGTTCTAGGAGATATGTAGGGTGGGGGTGTAGAAGCCAGTGGAAGATAAGGGTTATTTCACAGTTTGCTTGTTTAGGTTCATTGTAGCTCTGATTACCAGTCTCTGGTGATCAAAGCCGTTTTCTGGCCTTGATGTCTGAAGGGCATCCCTCCCCAAAGAACCTCTATGGCTTGTTGCATATAAGAAGAGACAGGTCAAATGACCCATTCTGAAGTTACAGTTCCTTAAGGGATTTCAGCTTAAAATTATAAACCAAACCGCCTTTTTCTTTTTTTTTTTTTTGTGGCACTAGGGATTGAACTCAGGGGCATTCTACCTCCGAGCTACACCCCCAGCCCTATTTTTTATTCTTTATTTTGAAACCGAGTCTCACTAAGTTGCGGAGTGCCTCACTAGGTAGCTGAGGCTGGCCTCGAACCCGGATCCTCCAGTCTCAGCCTCCGGAATGCTGGTATTACAAGCATGCGCCACCACGCCCGGCTTCAAACTTTTCTGAGTTGATATGTCCTCAACACTTTCAAGGGCAAGTCCTTGAAAGTGAGCCTCAGTTTCTTCATCTATGTACATCAGTATCATAATACCAGCTCACAGGGTGTTCTGGAAATGTCCAGGACTCAGTGAAGTACCTAGCATAAATATTACTTACTGCTGGGCATGGTGGTGCATGTAATTCCAGTACTTGGGAGGCTGAGACAGAAAGATGACTGATTCAAGATCAGCCTCAGCAACTTAGCGAGACTCTCAGCAACCTAGTGAGGTCCTGTTTCAAAGTAAAAAATAAAATAGGGATGGGGGTGTAGCTCAGAGGTAGAATGCCCCTGGATTCAACACCAGTACCCACCCTTACATGTTACTTATATTAATTACAGCATGTATATGTTCATAGAAGATATATCCTGACATTTTATCTTTTCTCTTAAACTCATATAGTTTTGATTTTAAATCCTAAACTATAAAGGATTGTCCTTTCAATTTAAGAAGTTTAGCCCAGCGTGGTGGCGCACGCTTGTAATCCCAGCATTTGGGAGGCTGAGACCGGAGGATCCGAGTTCGAGGCCAGCCTCAGCTACCTAGTGAGGCACTCCGCAACTTAGTGAAACTCGGTTTCAAAATAAAGAATAAAAACTAGGGCTGGGGATATAGTTCAGAGGTAGAATGCCTCTGACTTCAATCCCCAGTACCGCAAAAAAAAAAAAAAAAAAAAAAAAGAAGTTTAGAAAGAGGGTAGTGGCCAGCTGTTTGGGTCTCTTCCTCCTCAAATGTGTAGATACAGAGAATAGCTTTTAGTCATTCAGAGCTGAACTGGAAATACCCCTTTGTATGTTAAGATCCTACAATCTGACTGGGCTTCATCCAGAGATGCAAACACATGTGGGGAGTGGAATCCGTGGGTTTGCTTCTGTGTAGGCAAGAGTACAGTTCTGTAGTGGGGTGTCTTGTTGGAAGGAGCACATCTTTCTAGACTGATGCTGGCTTAGAATATACTAAAGAAATATAACATTGAGCAAATTGAAGAATATAGACATGGCGATCCAATTTTGCGAATAAATATCAAAATATCTCGCCGGGTGTGGAGGTGCACACTTGTAATCCCAGTACTTGGGAGACTGAGACAGGAGGATCACAGGTTCTTGGTCAGCCTCAGCTACTTAGTGAGGTACTCCACAACTTAGTGAGATCTTGTTTCAAAATAAAGAATTAAAAATAGGGCTGGAGGTGTAGCTTGGAGGTAGAATACCCCTGGGTTCAATCTCCAGTAAAACAAACAAACAAACAAACCCAAAAAACAAAAAACAAAACTCCATGCTTGCATATGTAAAGAAAAATGTCTGGAAGTATCTACCGATTGATCTATGATTGAACCATGCCCAGCTTATTCTTTATTATTTATTTATTTATTTATTTTTTTGGTACTGGGGATTGAACTCAGGGG
>PVLC010031447.1:0-18833 GCA_004027655.1 Graphiurus murinus
CCTATCCCCTCCCCCTCCCCATACACAACATTGAGATTGGCATTGGTTTTCTCACACATGTACCTAACATCAATGGAAGTGTTTCCTTCATTAATTCTCCCCACCACCACCCTCCCCCACTCCACTGGGATTTCTCCTCTATTATCTAAAGTCCCTCTGGTATTCCTATTACTCCCTAGCTTCCGCATATGAGAAAAAAACATATGACTTTTCCCTTTCTGTGACTGGCTAATCTCACTTAACATAATGTTCTCCAGGTCCATCCATTTTCCTGCAAGTGGCATAATTTTGTTCTTTATTGCTGAGTAGAATTCCATTGTGTGTCTGTCCCATAATTTTGTAATCCATTTAGCTGTTGATGGACATCTACATTGGTTCCATCATTTGGCTATTGTAAATTGTGCTGCTATAAACGTGGATATACATGTATCACTATAATATTTTAATTTTAGTCCCTTTGGAAAGATACCCAGGAGGGGTATAGCTGGATCGTTTGGTGGATCCATTCCCAGTTTTCTGAGGAATTTCCACACTGATCTCCATAGCGGCTGCACTAATTTGCAATCCCACCAATAGTGTAGAAGAGTTCATATTTCTCTACATCCTTGCCAGTATTTATTGTTGTTTGACTTCTAAATTGGGTTAGATAGAATCTCAGGGTAGTTTTGATTTGCATCTCCCTGATTGCTAATAATGTTGAACATTTTTTCATATATTTATTGGCCTCAATAATTATTTTTAAAAGTTCTAACATGGGACAATTTTAGCACTCTTAATCATTACCCAATATTCTTCAAAAGTACAAAGCATCATTAGAGTAGAATCTTTTATAGAGTAAGAATGATATAATTTTTTCTAAACATAAAACCAGCTTCTTACTGTAAAAATTTTAGACATAAGCCAGATGTGGTGTGGCTTATGGTGCACACCTGAAGTCCTAGTATTTTGGAGGCTGAGACAGGAGGATTTCAGGTTTGAGGCCAGCCTCAGCAACTTAGCAAGACCCTCAGCAACTTAATGAGATCCTGCTTCAAAATAAAAAATAAAATAGGACTGTGGGTGTAGCTCAGAGGTAGAATGCTTCTAGGTTCAATTCCCAGTTCAAAAATAAAATGTAGATATACATAAATAAGAAAAGAATCAATTTTAAACCTATGGTACCCAGGAAAAATCATTGGTAACATTTAGTTTAACACTAAGTATATAATATATGTCACATTATATATTTCATTTAACTAACATAAAGTTTAACACCTCGAACCTATATATATATATATATATATATATATATATATATATATGTGCATATATACTCATATATGTGTAAATTTGAGTCATATTATAAACTTTATTTCACTAATGTACAGTTAAACACCTCAAGTCTATATATATATATACATATATATATATGTATATATATATATATAATTTTGGATCATATTATAAACTTCATTTTATAATCTTTTTTTTTCATTGAACAATATATGGTGTATGTGTTTCTATGTCTAGAAATTTATGACAATTACTTTCATGATACACTTTGGATCTTATGATTTAAGCTTTCCCCTTTTTAGAACATAGTTAACAGTCCTTTTATACTTAGATATTTGATAAATGCTTCCTTGTAATAAAAAATTACGTGTAGGAAAACATAAATCTGATGATTAAACAAAGGCAATAGTTCTACCATTTGGGGAGTGGATTCTGTTGACCTTGGAGTCAGGACAAGCAGCCATTAAAGAATGAGTCAGCCTTCCCGACAAGGGCCAGCTCTTGCCATTTGGAGGACAGTTTAAATAAAGAGGAATCTATGTTTCATGTACATTAGAAAAAAATCTCATTTATATTTTTAAATGTAAAATAAGCTATTCTCAGTGAAATTACACATGGGCAAAGTAAGCCTTGAAATTTACCTCTTATGCTAAATACTCTTTTCCTGGGTTTAGTTCCTATTATACCAGCTAAGCCAAGTGGCAGGCACAAACCATGGGTGAAAAAATAGAAGGGAGTGCCAATCTCAGATGACTCTTGTTATACTTTTATTGGTGCGCTTTATACATCATAGTGAAGTGCAAAGTGATACAAACATACACGCGCAGAGTCCCATACATGTTAGAGAGATTGGTAGTGATACTTTCATATATAAACATAGCATTATTTGGACTATTTTCTTCATTAATTCTCCTTTCCTCCCACCCCACCTCCTTCCTCCAATCTCCTTCCACTATTGTACTGGTCTTCTCTTTAATCCCAAGTCCTTTTTGTTTCCTATTTTCTCTCCAGCTTCCACATATGCGAGAGAAGATACAACCCTTGACTTTCTGAGACTGACTGATCTCAGATGGCATAATAGTCTCTAGTTCCATCCATTTTCTTGCATATGACATAATTTCGTTCTTCTTTATGGCTGAGTAAACCTCCATTGCACATATATACCACATTTTCTTTATCTGCTCATCTGTTGATGGATACTTAGGTTGGTTCCATAATTTGCCTACTGTGAATTGTGCTGCTGTAAGCATAAATATGCATGCATCACTATAGTGTATCTTTAATTCTTTTGGAAAGATGCTGAGGAGTGGTATAGCCAGCTTATATAATGAAAACTATAGAACACTAAAGAAGGAAATTGAAGAAGACCTTAGAAGATGGAATGATCTTCCATGTACTCAGGTAGAATAAATATTGTCAAAATGGTCATACAACCAAAAGTGATCTACAGATTCAAAATACCAACCAAAATACTTATACCTATCAAAATTCTAATGTCATTCTTCACAGAGCTTAAAAAAGGAGGCCTGAAGTTCATATGGAAGAACAAAAGACCCAGAAATAGTCAAAGCAATTCTGAGCAGAAAGGACCATACTGGAGGCATAGCAATACCTGATTTCAAATCATACTACAGAGCTATAGTAACAAAAATAGCATGGCATTGGTGCAAAACCAGACACTTAAATCAATGGGATAAAATGAAAGATACAGAAACAAATCTTCATGCATAGAGCCAATTGAGTTGACAATGGAGCTAAAAACCTGTGCTGGAGAAAAGACAGCCTTTTCAACAAAGGATATCCGTCTGTAGAAGAAAGAAATTAGACCCCTCTCTCTCACCCTGCAAGAGTCAATTCAAGATGGATCAGAGACCTAGAAATTAGACCAGAAACTTTACAACTACTAGAAGAAAACAGGACCAACTCTCCACAGAGGAACTGGTGGAGACTTCTTCAATAAAGCCCCCCAAAACTCAGGAAATAAAACAGAATTAATAAATGGATGGCATCAAATTTAAAAGCTTTTGTGTAGCAAAGAAAATAATGAAGATTCTAAAGAGAGAGCCTACAGAATGTGGGAAAATTCTTGCCAGCTACTCCTCTGGTAGAGGACTAAATCTAGAACGTATAAAGAATTTTAAAAACATAACACTGAAAGAATAATTCAATCAAAATTTGGCAATTGAACTGAATAGACACTTCCCAAAAGAAATACAAATGGCCAGTATATGTGAAGAAATGTTCAACATCATGAGCCATCAGGGAGATGCAAATCAAAAATGCACTGAGATTCCATCTAACTCCAGTTAGAGTGGCAATCATCAAGAAGACAAATGATAATAAATGCTGGCCAGGATATGGGGGAAGAGGACCTCCTATATGTTGCTGGTGGAATTGTAAATTAGTATAGCCATTATGGAGATCAACATGGAAGTTCCTCAAAAGACTAGGAACAGAACCACGATATGACCCAGTTATATCACTCTTCCTTTAATTCCCAAAGAATTAAAGTCAGATGACCCTTTTAAGGGGTTTTATGGTTAAAGTGGGGTAAGCATATTAGATTTCAGGACACTTGGGCTGTAAGTAGATATTCTGAGGTGGGTAAAAAGAAGGATTAATGATTTGGGGGTATGCTTATAGACCAAGGGGGGAAAAAAAAAGATCATAGGAAGAGAGACTGAAGATGCAGTGTGTGAATTTGACCGGCTCACCATACCAATTTGCAGGAGCTTTTACAAAATAAAACCCACAAAACAATTTTTAAAATTCCACAGAACCCCTATTGCTACAAACCAAGTTAGTCAAAACGAAGTTAACAGTGAAATGTGCTTGTCTGACACTCAGACACTCCTCTGTGTTCTACCCCGGCAGGTAACAGAGGTCAGTGAGCAGGAGGGTCACAGCCAAGCCCCGGGGCTCTGGGAACACAGGACCACGTGGCCGCGTGAGAGGTGGCTCGGAGGACAAGCTCCCAAATCTATTCTGCAGTGTGCAGAGCGCCTGCGCAGAAGCTGAGGCGGAGGAGGCAGGATCAATTGTTGCAAGGCAGTACTGATCTTTTCTTTTTTTAAACAATTTTAATTTGAAATAATTATAGATTTACAAGCACTTGCAAAGATAGTGCAAATATCCTGTATTTTGTTCACCCATATTCTCCCAATGGTTACATCTTACAAACTACAGCTCGAAACCAAAACCAGGAATTTAACATTATACCACCACGGCGTGCAAGACCTCCCTTGTACCAATAACATAGAAGGTTTGCGATTGGCTTTTTTACTCAGCAAAATGCCCTCGAGTCTATCCAAGTGATCTAGTGCATCAACACTCTGTTCCTTTTGATTGCCGAGTAGTATTCCATGGTTTGGATTATCACAGTTCCTTTAACCATTCATCTAGTGAGAGACAGTTTGGTTGTTTCCAGTTTTTGGTTTTACCAATAAAAGTTGCTATAAAAATCATGTACAGATTTTTATGAGAATAAGTTTTCATATCTCTGTGGTGAATGACAAGGAGTGTAACTATGGATTCCATGGTAAATGTATGCTTAACGGTAACTTATTAAATAAACAAGTTTATCCTAACATTTTTCCGTTATTTTTTTTTATCTGATAAGCCAACTGGGCTTGGCATTAGTAGGGTGGAGGAAAAAAAGTATTGATTATCAAATAAATCATTCTAAATCTAGAAGATGGTATTGTTAATGGACCGTATCACAACTTCTCACAGGCACTATAATTTATGTAGTTGTAGCTGCCTATCCCAGGGGTGGGAAGTGTGAGAAGTCCTATTTCTCTTCCCAAAATGGCACTCAGGTGGTAAGCAGGAAAAAAAAAAAAAAATCAGGGCTAGACCACTTATGACCATTCATGTTGGAAAATGTCACAAAATTCCCTCCAGGGGCAAAATTTGGGGACAGTAAAATATGACATGAGGACTCAGCTGGGCTTTGCTAGAGGCAAGATTAAGTGGTAATGGCTGTTAGTCACTCTTCCCTCCAAAAGTAACAATGATTCAAAAATACACTACTGAATAACTTTTTGGGGACAGCCATTCCATCCTGTGTGGGACAGCTGTGATATAACATAGGGCACAGCAGGAAGGCAGTTCTGGGCCACCTGGGAGCCATGCAGAGGTGGAGACTGAGTTTAGGACTCAAATTACCTGCCACTGTCTGCAATGCACAACAATTAATTCATTCTCTTGTTTCAGCATCACACTATGATAATATGTGGGTTATTATCATAAATCTTTTAAACACACACACACACACACACACACACACACACACACACACACACACACACATATATATTCCTTCCTGGCTTGGAGTTGCCAGGGAATGTATGCTTTCCCTAACCCTTTCAAAAACCTCAGTACCTGCTGAGGTTTCTGCAACATCACAGACATTTCACAGGATGCAAATGTGAGGCCTTTGCTGGGAGACACAGGGGGAAAGACCAAGCTTGGCTTATCTAAATCCTCAGAGACCCAGAAGTGAGTTGCTACCCCTTAATTTCCCTCCTCTCCCTCAGAGTCCAAATATTTTCTCTATAAGATTAAAAGTAAATTAGTGGTAAGCTTTTGTTAACTGATAGACAATCGAAGATTTTGATGGACAGTGGACAAACTAAAAATATCATCAAAACCAGTTTTTTTTTTTTTTTAAAAAATGCCATTAAAATCACAGTGGAGCAAGTAGGCAAAGCACCTGCCCAGGCCACTCACAAGAAGAGTAACATGAGCATCTGCTAAACATATGACAGACCTTGTTAAAGACAAAAGAAATACAAGAGTAAAATAAATGGAATCTTTTTACTTTGCTACCCAATTGGAAAATGATTTTTTCTTTTTTGTGCTGGGGATTGAACCCAGGCATGGTCTACCTCTCAACTACATCCCCAGCCCTTTTTATTTTATTTTGAGACAGGGTTAAGTTGCCCAGGCTGGCTTCAAACTTGTGATCCTCCTGCTTCAGTCTCCTGAGTAGCTGGGATTACAGGCATGCACCACCACTCCTGGCTAATAGATTACTTTTTTAAAGAACACCTCACTAATGAATGCTAAAATTAGCGTATGGAAATATGTACAGGAAAAAAAGACATTTATAATGCTTTAGAATACCAGTCTATAAGATATTAATCACAAAGATCAAGACTAACCTGGAAGATATCCTTTTAAAGGTGTTTAAGATCACTGGTAATGGAATAAATTACCATCATGCACCTCCTGATAAAATGCACCAGGAAGAAGGCAGTATCTTCCCTGTGAATTGCACAAACCCTGTGTGCAATCCAGAGGAAACATCAGGCAAACCCAAAGGGAGGGATGCTACACAAATAACTCACCTGGACTCTTTGAGTGTTAAAGGCTGGGAAAGCAAAAAATGACTAAAGAATTGACCCACATTGGACCGGAGAGATATGCCAGCCCAACACAACTTACAATTTTGGATCAGAGCCCAGAATGGCCAAATAACATGAGGAGGGCAATTAGCAAATCTAAATGAAGTCCATAAATTAGATAATCTTTCCTTATTTGGATTATCATGCTATGGTCTTATTATATTTATTTATTCTGAGACAGGATCTCACTATGTTGCCTAGGCTGGCCTTGAACAAGTGATCCTCCTGCCTCAGCCTCCCAAGTAGCTGGGATAACAGGCATGTAGCACCATGCTCTGTGTACTATGGTTGTATATTATGCTAACTTAAGGAGAATTTTATAATTAGGTTCAAAACTTTTTACTATGTTTGCAAAATTTTAAAGGCCAAAATTATTTCTAAATAAAATTTAAAATAATTTAAAGACAATACTTGATGCTGCCCTTTATAACACAAATGTCTATGTGCTATACGATAGTCATATATATATGTGCAATGGATGCTACATGGTATGAAAAATGAAACCACTACTGCTATACATCCTACAGAATTCCATTTATGTGTGTTCAAGAGGAGGTGGAACTAATTCACAGAGATGGAGAGAAAACAGTAAGTAGCAGACTGACCATGGTATTGACCAGCAAGAGCCGGTAGAAGCCTTCTGAGTCTCTGGAATTGTTCCATATCTTCACCTGGGTGATAGTTACAGGGATACAGACATCTAGCAAATTTACCCAGTTATATATTTAAGATCTGTGCCCTGAGGATGCGCAAGTTATGATCTAGAAGCAACAACAACAAAAGAAGGTAATGCTAAGTGCCGACAGCGGCCAGCAGACTTGAGTTGCTTTGGGGAGTTAGAGTGACTCATGGTTTTCAGAAGGCCACGTGACAGTAGGTATAAAGTGAAAATGTCGAGCGCTGTAAGGTGACCCGTTGACACTGACATTTGGACTCAGGCTGAGCTACAAAGATAAATGTAAAACTGGCCTAAATACATATATTATGAGATCATTGCACAATAACAGATTATTGTATACTATTAAAATGATAGGTAATTGAAAGTAAGTGATTAGTAAATATTTGATGGGGATGTGGAACATGTTTATGACCCAGTGGAATAAAGCTAATTCCAAGCCAGGTGTGGTGGCACACATCTGTAATCCCAGTACTTGGCAGGCTGAGACAGAAGGATTTGCAGGTTCAAGGCCAGCCTCAGCAACTTAGCAAAACCCTGTTTCAAAATAAATTTAAAAATTAAAAGGTATTAATTAATTAATTAAAAGGTGTGTAGCTAAGAGGTAGAATGTTTTAGGGTTTAATACCCAGTACCAAAATGAGTGAATGAACGAATAAATAAATGCTAATTCCAGTACTGTATGCACATAGTAAACTTATAACTTAAATATTCCACATGTTCATGGAAAGAAAAAGAAGCAACACTTTATAAAATATTTATGATATTTTTCTCTGATGTGCAAAATGATGACAAGACTTATTTTCTTCTTTAAACGTTTCAGTGTCTTCTACTATTTCTGACATAAATATGTATTACCTCGATAGTTAAAAATGATAAAAATTAGAGCCTGGCATGGTGGCGCACGCTTGTAATCCCAGCATTTGGGAGGCCGAGACCGGAGGATCTGGGTTCGAAGCCAGCCCCAACTACATAGTGAGGCAGGCACTGTGCAACTTAGTGAGACCCTGTTTCAAAATTAAGAATAAAAAAAAAATAGGGCTGGGAGTATAGCTCGGAGGTAGAATGCCCCTGAGTTCAATCCCCACTACCACACAAAAAAAAAAAAAAGATAAAAATTGGACTGGGGATATAGCTTAGTGGTACATTGCTTGCCTAGAAGGTGTGAGACCCTGGTTCAATCCCTAGTACTTCCCCCACAAAAAAAAAAAAAAAAAAAAAAAAGAACCTAAAAAGTTACTTTTAAAAAGTTGGTATCTTCTTAGCTAAAGATCATCAGAAAATCAAAATTCATGAAAAGGGTGAAAACAATTTCCAACTGAGTCTCCTTTCCTATGTCACACTTTTGACAAAATCTTTGAGGTTCTAGTTCACAGCCATCTTTGAAATCATTGCAAGTGCGAAGGATTTTAAAAACTGCAACCAAAAAAAAGTTCACGTAAGCCCTGGCTCCCCCGATTCAGCCCTGGCCTTGCAGTCCCCAACATTTGTCCCCAGGAGTATCTTTTTACCCTCAGTTCCTCTGCCTCTGACCCCAAGGAATCTCTGCTCTGATCAGCTGTTTCCTATAAAATTCCACGGAAATAAAATTTTTGCCATTTGTAGAAATCAAAACATACCCAGAGATTACAGAGAGGGTGTTTCTTGGGAAGGCATGATTGCTAAATAAACAGCATTACTAAAAGCAACAAGGAATCTGGTGTTTTGTTTTAAAATAAGAAGTATAAACCTGTGAGTAAACCATTACTCCCTTTCCCAAGATTCTCAGGTCCCCACTGAAGACCGTAGGTGGTTCATCCCCATCTCCAGCCCCTCCAGCCCAAACCTGACGCTTTTTCTTCTGTCTTAACACACTTTGTCCATTAGTCAATTCCAGGTCTGAAGCAAGACAAGGGGACAAAAATGTGACTCACGGTCTTGGGCTGGAGTTTTTCCAACATTTCACTTTCCGGACATGTGGAATGTATCTCAGCAGACAAAGTGGAATAATGAAGACCAGCGGATGACCCAAACTTCAGCATTTCCATAGATTCCTAACATAGATAGGTGCACACTCCTTGTTGTGTTGCCTGGAAACCAGAACAGTGTTTTCTCCCAAGAAAGTCGTGCAAGCTGGGCGTGGTGGCGCACGCTTGTAATCCCAGCATTTGGGAGGCTGAGACTGGAGGATTCTGGGTTCTTGGCCAGCCGCAGCTACCTAGTGAGGCACTCCGCAACTTAGTGAGACCCGGTTTCAAAATAAAGAATAAAAAATAGGGCTGGGGGTGTAGCTCGGAGGTAGAATGCTCCTGAGTTCAATCCCCAGTACCACAAAAAAAAAAAAAAAAGTCGTGCACTACATAAAATGCAAGACCACCTTGCTCACGACACTGCTGTTAGAGCAACAGAGGATTCAGTCACTAACAGAATCTGTAGGCACAGACGGATGAGTGCTTTTTGAAAATGGGGAAGTTTTGACATCTTAATTATAAACCAAGAAAGTTAGCATCACATTGGGCCTGCTGTCAACAGCCGCCTAAAACACAGTGACTTAGTCACATGTTTTAACTCCACAGATATTTCACCATCCACCAACTTGTTTAGCAATGCCTACACTGCCTTCATGGTATCCAACAGAAGGCAGAGCAAGCCAGGTGTGGTGGTGCACACCTGTAATTTCAGTACTTGTGAGGCTGAGCCAGGAATATCCCACGTTTTCTGCTAGCCTCAGCAAGTTAGTGAGGCTCTCAGCAACTTAGTGAGACCCTTTTCTTTCTTTTTTTTTTTTTTTTCTGTGGTACTGGGAATTGAATCCAGAGGAATTCTACCTTCAAGGTATGCCTCCAGACTTATTTTATTTCTTATTTGGAAACAGGGTCTCACTAGGTTGATGAGAGCGTCACTACTTCCTGAGGCTGTCCTTGAACCTGCAATCCTCCTGTCTCAGCCTTCCAAGAACTAAGATTACAAGCGTGCGCCACCTTGCCTGGCTAAGACCCTATTTTAAAAATAAAATAGGGTTGGCGGTAGTAGAATGACCCTCGGTTCAACCCTGAGTAACACACACACACACACACACACACACACACACACACACCAAAAAACAAAAAAGAGAGAGCACTATTAAAAGTTATCCATTCCACTGGGTTTCTATATTACAAGTAAGGAACTAACACTGGAAACAGTAATCAAGCCCAAAGATCCAGCCAGGAAAAGTGTTCAGGGATAAAAATTACCCATCCCCCACTGTGAAAGGAGAGAGCAGGTGATCACGGTTATGTGGCCACCCGGACAGGCAGTGTTAAGTACCTGCCAGTTTCCAAGCCCACAGGTGGCCCTGGGCTCCACGGGGGAGCAGAGAGCTCTCACCCACACTCCCTAGTATTCTTTCCTACCTTGCACCATTCTCCAGGCAACAAAAGTCAGACGAATAATGATCTAATTGCAATTATGTGCAAATCTGGTAAACCAGAATGCAGTAGCTACTCTACTCCGGGCTCAGCTCCTGCCTCCACTAGGAACTTTCCTTCTGCTTCACCCTGCTGCACATTCTGCTCTCCTCTCTGCCTCACACTTCTGCATTGCTGTTGCTTCTCTCTCCCTTCTGTTTGCATGAACTCACCATTTTTTTTTTTTAAGATATATAAAGGCCAGGCGTGGTGGCGCATGCTTGTAATCCCAGTACTTGGGAAGCTGAGACAAGGAGAATCACAGGTTAGCAGCCAGACTCAGCTACTTAGTGAGGCTCTCTGCAACTTAGTGAGACCCTGTTTCAAAATAAGAAATAAAATAGGGCTAGAGGGTATAGCTCAGAAGTAGAATGTCTCTGGGTTGAATCCCCAGCCCCCAAACAGAAAAACAACAAACAGAAACATATAAAAAAAATATCAAGCCTTCTGCTTAATATTTTCCCTCTTTTTCTGAGGTTCATGAGTGATCTACTTCTCTGTCCCTGTAGCTGGGTCTTGCAGGAGCAATCTGATTGACTGTCTTAGTCACTATCCAACCTGCACATCCCAGGACATTTCACAAGCTGCTACCCAGCCTGTATAAGACTGCTTTTGACTCAAGGACTGATCCCTGATCCAATCAGTTTGTAACCACAACGATGGGATTCCATGATTCAAAACATGGCAACCTACGTCGTAAGAAGGCATCGGTGCGCAAGAGAGACACTCAAAGTACCACAAAGAACCAATCAGACACTGAGGTTTCATTTCATGTTAATCTGATATTTGCTGCTATTTGAATTTATGGTCAATTGTCTTACAGGGTTTTTACCAAGCCCCCTTAATTCATACCATCAACCCCACACTGTCCACACGGACACCCGAGATTCACTTCTTAACACCGTGCTCTAAACCATCAGTTCTGATTCCCGATTTGGCACCAGGGAAGAAACTGACTTGCCATCTCCTGTCTGTGGGATAAAGTGCAGATTCTGCAGGACTCCGAACTCAGCCAAACTCTGGCTGCAGCCCAACACTTGAGGCAGAATTGTCACACCAAGTTCTTTATGCAACCTGTGCTGGGAAGTCTCCACTTACGCATCCAGGTCCACCCTCCACCTTTCTCCAGGGAAGCTTACCTTGGTGGACTGCATCAGCCAGGTGCCCAAGCTCCCCGGTTTTGGGGGAAGTTTGGCTAAAGAGGGGCCCTGGCAGGATGTGGCAGAAGGGGCGCCTGGAGCATGAGCTTGAGGTGTATTTTCCCCTACTCCTCCCTCTTGTGTGTGTGTGTGTGTGTGTGTGTGTGTGTGTGTGGTGATGGGAATTGAACCCAGGGCCTCCAGCATGCTAGGCAAGTGCTCTACCGCTGAGCTAGATCCCCAGCTTTTTTTTTTTTTCTTTCTTTCTTTTCTTTTATCTTATCCTGAGACAGAGTCTCACTACTTTGCCTAGGCTGGCCCGGAACTTGCAATCCTCCTGTCTCAGCCTCCCGAATAGCTGGGATTACAGATGTGCACCACCACACCCAGGGACCTTGATAGTGTTGAGGAGTACTGGTCAGTATTTTGTAGAATGCCCCGCATATGCAATTTCAATCTATGTCAGGGGATATACTATCAATATGACTTCGTTGATGTTAACTTTGGTCATCAGAGTAATATCCAGCAAGTGTCTACACTGTAAAGTTGTTTTTCTCCTCCCTTTTCCATATTGTACTTTTTGGAAATCACTACGGACAGTTCACATTTAAGAAATAGGGAACCATGCTTTATTTTTATTTATTTATTTATTTATTTATTTATTGCTTCCCCAAAGATGGAGTAGAGCCTATGTTTCTTTTTTTTTTAAATTAAAGTAAAATATACATATGGTTTAGCATTTTAACTTTTTAAAAGTGTTTCAATGTTGCTTTTGAGTAGGCCATTTAATTCCTGCTGGAACTCAGACCAATGTCCATGCTGGTTTTATCACCATTCATTAAAAACGACACATATTACACCTGTAATCCCAGTACTTGGGAGGCTGGAACAGGAGGATTGCAGGTTTGAGGCCCAGCCTCAGTATCTTAGTGAGGCTCATCAGCAACTCAGTGAGATCCTGATATAAAATAAGAAATAAAATAGAGCTGGGGGTATAGCTTGGAAGTAGACCACCCTTGGATGCAATCCCCAGAACCACATACACGCAAATGTCACACATGATTAATTAATGAAAATTCCAGGTAAAGGAAAGAGCTTTCCTCATTTTTTGTCTATTTGACTCTCACTCTTTAAGTCCCAACTCAGGACCGGAGAAGGTAAATTACTCCCACTATGGTCTCCCTGCCTCTGCATCCGCCCTGCTATCCTAGTATATTCTACATTTTGACATTTTATTAGGACTGTCCTAGGGCAGGAACTAAATTTTGTTTATCTTTGTATCTCTGAGACTAATAACTGAACAGAAACACGGTAGCTAGTCAAGAAATGTTGACAGTAAATGAAGGAAGCAAAGATGAAATACAAGAAGGAGTGTCCTATTTTCTCCAAAGATTAAAGAAAGTATTAATACCAAAGACTGGCGGGAATGTTGGAACACCTGTGCTCATAGGTGTGTACCCCAGTACACCCTTCCTTCAGGGAAATTTGGTAAGCTCTATTAGAAGCCAGAATATATACATAATCTCTATTCAGCAATTCCATGTCTAGAAATTGAAATTAGAAAATAACTAAAGATATGTGGAAAGATACTTGTATAAAGATGTCATTATTATTTTTAATTTTTGTGGCACTGAAGACTGAACCTAGGGGCAGTCTACCTCTAAGCTACACTCCAGCCCTTTTTATTTTTTGTTTTGAAACTAAATTGCTGAGGGCCTCCCTAAGCTGCCAAGGCTGGCCTTGAACCTGTGATCCTCCTGTCTCAGCCTCCCAAGTATAGGAATTAGAGACGTGTGCCACAATACCTGGCAAGATGTTACTATTTTTAATACAAAAGTTGAAAACAACCTAAAGTCCTAGCAATAGGGCACCTAAACTATAGTATTGCAATGAAGTAATACAAAGCCATGAAAAATCAGGTTGAACATTTCCTGAGTGACCGTCTTTGTGCTACATGGACAAGGATTAACCTTTTCGTGTTTTCCCAAGTTTTCACCTCTGAACAACAAATGATATCTGTTACCAAAGGAGAATAAAAAGAAAATATCAAGTGTGTGTGTATATGTGTGTGTGTGTGTGTGTGTGTGTGTGTGTGTGTGTGTGTGTGAGATACTAGGGATTGAACCTGGAGGCTTTCTACCTCTGAGCTACACCCTCAGCCCTATTTTATTTCTTATTTGGAAACAGGGTCTCACTAGGTTGATGAGTGTCTCACTATTTACTGAGGCTGTCTCCGAACCTGGAATCTGCCTGTCTCAGTTTCCCAAGTACTGGGATTACAGGCGTGGGCCACTATGCCTGGCTCCAAATGTATATTTCCAAGTGGCTCACATTTACCCTTTCAAACCCAAACATCCAAGTGAGGATAAGCAAAGCTTGAAGTTTGATCTTTTGGCCAGTTTAGTGAAGAGGAAGCCAAGGGCCAAGGCCGGCATGAGTGCTGCCTGGGGTCATGGCCGCCTTCCTGTGAAGAGGCGGGTCCTGGCAGAAGACAGCACAGAGCTCCTCACTCTTCTCCAGCGCCTCTGGAGAGACGCTGCACCCTGGACATGGTTTTATTTGTTTATTTTGCTTTTAAAGCAGGAAGTGATTACAGAGTGCTGCCACGGTTAGAAAGCTAGGGTCCTACTTCACCCTGCTCACGTTGCTGATGTGACAACCAAGGCCCACAGAAGTCCAAATGACACAGACACAGAGCCAGGCCCTGGTCTCCTGCTTCGTGGGATGTGGGGTCACTGCACTTGAGCAAGCCAGTGAATTCAAGGGTGGGATTTTGTAGACAGAATTGGAGGGCCACAAATGTTTCAAGAGAGAAACCAGGAGTGCAATGACTTCTAGAAACAATAACCCATCTGTGTGTGTGTGTGTGTGTGTGTGTGTGTGTGTGTGTGTGTGTGTGTACTGGGGACTGAACCCAGGGACATTCTGCCTCTGAGCCACACCCTCAACTTTTTGTTTTGAAACAGGGTCTCACTAGGTTTCTGAGTGTCTCACTAAGTTGCTGAGGCTGGTTTCAAACCTGACATCTTTCTGTCTCAGCCTCCCAGATACTGGGATTATACGCCACCACACCCATCTAAAAGCAACCTGTCCTTAATCCTCTCTTCAATTCAACTTTAGAACTATTTCTGAGCAGTTAGCAAAACAGTATTTACTGAGCACAGTAATATTCGGAAAGATCATCTCCAGCCTAATATAATGATGGAGAAAGGCACAGGAAAGTCCAACCGAATACAACTTCATTGGGTAAGCAAAGGTAGTAGAAATCAAAATACCATTGTATCCCAGGTTGGCTTGACCCCAGAACAAATAAACACAATTATTTTCAGGGCCTTTGCCTCCTTTGCCAGGTCCTGGGACCCCTGCCTCTTGCTCAGGATGCTGCTTTCCAAGGTGACTACCAAGAATGCCCCCTGATGGCTCATCTCACAAACAGGTTACCCTTGCAAAATGCAAACACTTCCCCCTGATCTTCTCCTGGTCCCAGCTAGGGCTGACGCCTCACATCTCAGTAAGTTAGGCACAGTAAGCCACTGGAATTTTTCCCTGGAAGCTGCATGATGGCAAGTTTAAACTTGAGAGTCAAAAGACCTTGACCATGCAAATGTCTGAGAGGTCCCCCAAGGTCACTAAACCTTTCAGGACTCAGACTTACTGGGCAATATTTTATTCCCAGGCCAATATATTCAATGACACATTTGTGCAGGCCAAGCCCTGGTTTGCAAAAGATATAGTTAATTTTTAAGCTAGCTGTGTGTAGTGTTGGGAGAATTTTTAGAGGAAGTCCTTAATCATTTCCGTATTTGTCCAGTATTAAGGATTAAAATAAATATAGAAAACGTGGGAGGTGAATTAGACTCTGGGAGATATAAAATCATGAAAATGATGGAAACACGTGGCTGTTGCTTTAAGACTCTTAAATCAATGTGCTAGTGTGGCCTTCTAGGGTGTGTGGGAAACCCATTTGGTTTTTTTTTTTTTATTTAATTCTCAGTGTTCAGTGTTTAATTTTTAAAATCGGTTGATTTTCTATTGCAATCTGTATTCAGGTATTCACTGTGCCAAGCTATGGGAAGAAAAAAAAATGAGCAGAACAGACAAATTTCCTGCATTCTTAGAGCTTACCATGTACTGGAGGAGACTGGAATAGTCAGCTATCCACACAAAGGCTTACTTACACAATGGGATAAAGCTGCAAGGGAAAATACTAGAGCAAAAAGCCCACGGAAAGGGGGGGGGCAGCCTAGTAGATCGGCGGAGGGTGCCTCTCGAGGAACTGACCTTTGAGGCTGAAGAATGTGTGGGGGTTATTTAGAGTGAGGGCAGACAGCTCGGGCAAGCCACATCCTGGGCAAAGGCCCAAGGCAGTGGGGGAAGTTTTTTCTGGGTCACCTTAGAGTCCTATGACTTATCCAGGGACAGGTATGCAATCATTTCCTTTAGGAAAATTCCTCTATGTTCTTAGCAAAGTATTAATCTTCTCAAGTCACTCAAAGCTGACCCACCTTTAAATACATCCATTAACTTCTTCCTTATCAAATGCTCTCAAGTTCCCTTTGCCCCATTATCACCAGCACAGGGATTTCTTCTGTTGACTTTTTAGTTCTGTCTTACTTCTGCAAGAGTGAGGTCCTGTGTTGCTGGGAGGCGCCAGCCTAGCCCTTGGCTGCTGGCTACCACCTAGACACTTCACGAAGCAAGGAGACAGCGTAGCTTGCCTTTAAAGGGAAGAGGATCCATCTCTAGAATTTGATGTCAGGTTACCCCGGGTAATGAGTAAGGCAGTTTGAAAAGCACTAGTGGAAAATGTCACTCTTTTCCAGCTTCCTGAGTTAGAGAAGCTGGAAGTTGGTGAGAGGAGCAATAGAAAGCCGAGTGGATGGTGTAAATGGTGTGTGTACGGAACACGCCAATGAGAAGACAACCCTTGGCTCTGCCCCCTTTAAGACATTGCAAGACAAACTCATCTAAGAGTTCCTAGGATGTCACATGGGACAGAGAACAAAGGGTAGAAGGAGATAAAATATTATAGAGGAAGAATTCTCTGGAAGGGAACACATAACCCACCTCCACCCTCCCCATTGAATTCTGTAAATCAACACCTATTAATAGTCCTTTCTGCTGAACACAAGCTGGTTCTTTGTGATTCCTCACTTACAAAGTCTAGATAGACATCTATACACAAATAAACACCACCTTCTTGTCTCCAGAACCTACTAAGAAGGAAAAATGTGACTCAAGGAAAAAAACAAAAAAAAAAGCAATCAGAATTGTCAATACGTTGCTTTTGTCCTTACTTTACCAAAACACCTTTAACTCTGCCCAAACAGGGAAAGAACAATTCCTGCCCGTGCCCAGGATAGACCTGCATCCCCTAGCCAGCCGCAGCCTGCCAGGTCCTTCCTGCCAGGCGTCCCTGTGCACTGCGACAAAGAGACACACGCTGGCTTCCCCAAAGCTGCAGTGGGTTGTATAACCGCACTCCGGACTCTTGGCGCGGGGCGAGATGAGCTGAAGTCCGAATGCATCAGTGCTGATCATTTTAGACCCGCCAAGCAGAAGGGACTCCAAGGCTGGGGGAAGGGGAAGGGCAGGAGGTGATACTAGAACACTGTCCCTACGGGAGACCCAGGAGGTTAAGACTCCTTAGGACAAGTTCAGTACCTAGAGCCGGGGTCGCGACCCCAGGAAGCACGCACCGAGCCCCGCAAACACCCGCATCGGTGCGGACTGGGGATGGGGGGAAAACTCAAGAATCCCAGGGAAATTATCAGAGCATCTCCCAGGGAACTCCAAGGACATCCCGGCTCCTTTCTTCAATTACATAACTCTCACTTATTTGGTAGAATATACACGACCATGGACCTATTCTTGAACGTAGAAAGTCTCTAAATAGACTGCATTGAAACTCTCAGCGGATTTAAGTCTTAAAAGACCTGGTGGTCACCTGGCAGCGTTAGAGGGCGGCATCCCGGTGAGTGGACCCCCAAGGTCTCCTCCTGCACACGCACAGCGGCCGGAGCCCCCGGGCCGCCGGGGATAGCGCCCTCCTGGCCCCGCTGCCTTGGAGCGCGCGGGTCCCCGAGTCGCCTGGACCTGCACACCCGCAGGCTGCCCCTCGCCCCCCTCCCCAGCGAGCACCTGCCGGTGCTTACCTGCGGCGCCGCAGCTCTCCGCAGCCCATTGGGCTGGCCCCCGCCGCCCTTGGCTTTGGCGGCACCGAGATGCCCGAGCTCCGAGGGGCCCGCGCCGGTCTCCCGGGGGCCTTCATCCGGCTCCGGGAAGAGCCCGCAGAGGCGCTGGAAGCGGGCCACGAGCTGGGAATCCTGCAGGCTCCGCAGCAGCTCAGCCATGGTGACCCGGGGCCCGCTCGCCGCACGCTCGCCGCCGCCGCAGCCTCGCCCGGCCGCTGCCCTGGGACCGCGCTCGGGCGGTGCACCCCAGCCTCCTCGCGGGATTCGGGTGGGCGGGGCCGGTGCCAGCCAACAGGTGTGCAGCCTGGGTCCTAGCGCCCGCCCCCCAGCCGGGGAGCAGGTGTGTGCCTTCACCTGGCGCAAGGCAGGTTCCCCTTCCTCGGCGTCCTAGCCCGGAGTCCGGCCCCCCTCTCCTCTGGGCTAGTTTAAACTGAGTGGAGCAGCGCAGATGTCTCCGCTGCGCTTCACTGAGTGCGACGCGTCCCCACTCCCTGCCCGCCAGTGCCGAGCTGACACTAAAGGGGAACGGCCGCGCGCACGGGCACCTGCCCCGCTCCAGGGTCCCTCCTTCCGAGCGCCGGCTGACCTCCTAGTGACCTTCCTTTCAACTGTGGAGCTCGCGGTGAAGGTGGATGTCCCCGCGCGCTGGCTCCCTACTCGGACCTCTTGCCCACTTCCAGCAAGACTGGTTCCCACTAAGCGCAGCGAGGCACCCG
>PVLC010031448.1:0-12975 GCA_004027655.1 Graphiurus murinus
CGGTACTGGGGATTGAACTCAGGGGCATTCTACCTCCGAGCTATACCCCCAGCCCTATTTTTTATTCTTTATTTTGAAACCGAGTCTCACTAAGTTGCGGAGTGCCTCACTATGTAGCTGAGGCTGGCCGCGAACCCGGATCCTCCGGTCTCAGCCTCCCGAATGCTGGGATTACAAGCGTGCGCCACCACGCCCGGCTTAATAAATACATTTTAATAGATAACTTTTTAAAATTCTATTTGCATACACATGATATTCAAGTCAAAATATATAGGCAGTGGCCTATATTATAAGGATGAACAAATCTACTTTGTATTTCATTTATAAGTGACAAATACCAAAATATTAAAATACAAATATTACTTAAAAGAATGGGAATGTTCTCCTAAAATATCAAGAAAAAATAAAATTTAACCTTTTCCAAGTACTTTGAAGATGAAAAAATATTGAATGTAGGTATTGGAGGTTGGAATTAAAACATTATATCTGTAAGTAGCAATGATACCTTGAGCTTTTAGAAACTAAAATCTCCAAAAGTTTATTGATTTTAGTATTTAATTAAAAATAAAATAAAGCAGTGATTAAAAGCATAATAAAGCAGAAGAAAAAAATCTTTCATATGACTTTCCTATTGTGGTCAGTTGTATTAAAAAAGCATCAAAGTGAGAAATGACAAATATAAAGAATAGAATAAAATCTATTTTCATCATTTTAGTTCTCCAATGAGAATGTACTAGCTATATTGCCTAAGGACCTAAGGCATTCTCCATTCTCAAACACAGTAATACTTTGGGGACTGTTAAATAGTTATTTGATATTTAAAAGCAGCCTGTTCGAAACTTTGTTTCTAAGTAGATATTATTTACAGTTTGAGGGACACAATGAATTCAATCTTTAAATCAACCTCCAAGATCACAAATCTTTTTGGCTGCCAGGTTAGTAAATCAACTCACCTAAATAATCCTGAGACTCTGACAGTGCTGCAGGCTCTGGGCTTGGAAATTTAGCCATTGCCTCTCTGTGAACTTGATCTTCTGACATTTTAATGGATTGAGGTCCTATTTCTGATGGTTCAGTTTATACATGGACATAAACTATTCTGAGCACTTCAGAGCTGAGAGCTAAGAACTGATGTTCAGGTTTGGAGTCAAACTGTCTGTCCTTTGTGCTAAGTAGGGTTGGGTAAAATAGACATCAAGCAAGTTTCCATTAGATATGCAGTGGCTGTGCTAAGTAAAAAGTTCAACAAAACAAAACAAAGTAACATTAAACAATGGATACTCTGAAAGGAATGATATATTTCCACCAATTTCTCTCATCTCTTCAAGTCAACTACCTTTATTATTTATTTGTGTGTGTGTGTGTGTGTGTGTGTGTGTGTGTGTGTGTGTGTGTGTGAAATGGACACTGCTACTTCAAGGCATAAAAACAGCTTCTAAGAACATAGAGTTTGATGTTTAAAGGACTTTAATTCTACTTTCTTCCTAGTGTCTGGTATTGTTTGGCAATAAATTGTTTTCTATGCTGCTTCAATTTACTATTCTTTCAGATCTGACTGCACTTAATTACTCAAGTCATGATTTGCTAAAAGCTACATCTGGAAACAATGTCACTTGGAGTTTGGCATTTAAGAGTTGAATGTATGTTAAATGAATCTTTTTTTTTTTTTTACTACAAGTTTTGGGGGGAAATAAATGGTGCTTCCAGACACTTTCTATGGATTTAACATGAAACAAATAGTGTATGCTGTTTATTCAATATTTATGTTCTGAGCAGCCTATGCATCTTTCTTTAGTTTTCTCATATGTATGCATAATTATAATATTATATGTATGTGTAATTATACATAATTGCCTTTCCCATCATTAAGAGTAGATTTGTTAT
Source organism: Graphiurus murinus (assembly GCA_004027655.1). Taxonomy (NCBI): domain Eukaryota; kingdom Metazoa; phylum Chordata; class Mammalia; order Rodentia; family Gliridae; genus Graphiurus; species Graphiurus murinus. The sequence goes on from PVLC010031448.1 coordinate 1,885, forward strand.
TTCTACTTATCAATTTTATATGCTGAGTGTGGTACCCAAAATATTGAACTTAGCTTTCGGGATGCAAAGGCAATAGAGGATGTTCACATTTGAGGAGAGGTTTATTTTAATTTTGGAAATGTTACAGGAATTCTTTAAAATTTTCCTTATAGAATTTAAGTATATGTTCCCTTTGAGCCCACAATTACTGGGCCTCTTCACAGAGAGCCTTGTGAATGTGGTGTTTACTTCATGGAATCTACGAGTGGGATAATATTTGGGACCCTAGATTTGCTTCACACTATAAACATGCCTAGACTTTAAAGGATTTCTGGAGTAATGTTTTGTTTTTCCTACTTGGGGTTAAATCAGTCCAAATGTAGTAATGATATAAAAGTAATAGTGTATTTACTTAAATGTGTCTTTAGAAACTAGGGGTAGTATAATTACTAGTGAATGAGGATCAAAATTTTTAATGCAGGAGGAAGATAATTTCTATGAACTTTTTTGGCTGGTAGTATTTTTGATTGCTTAATTTTCAGTGACACAATGAGATATATGATTATCTTTTACTTATCAACATGATTAAATTTTTATAGAAAAAATATGGCTTTAGTTCTTTCATTCTTTTCCTCAATTTTTAAGTTATTTGAGTAGGCCATCCTTAAATTACATCTTATTAAATTGAATGAGGCTAGAAAGATGTAAGAGTTATATGGTCCACCATCAGATTCTTTACTGCTATAAGTTAGAGTTTACAAGTTAAAGTTAAGCTTGTTGATTGAAAAGCATAGCGGAATCAGAGAAATTTGAATGACAACATTCAATGAGAGGCTGTCAGCTTCCTATGCATTTAAATTTTTGATAAACTAATTGCCAATGATTACTAAAACATTGGCATTAATTAATAATATATTTGGTAGAAATCAGAGGCTCATTGGCATCACGGAAGAGGATCAGTTTATATTTTCAGAATTCACTAGATGCATAGCAAAGACATGAGAGGGTAAATTGTTTCTATTGTTAATTATATCAATAGACTTGCATTATACCAGTCTATCCATTCTGGGATATTTGCTTTGATGGTAATGTATGCATTATACAGTTGAGTCAATTTAAAATCAACATTATGCTGCAGTGTAGATTGCATAAATTGTCTTACCTTAATAGAGCACTTACTGATGGGGAATAATTTAAGATTGAATGGTCAACAGAGGTCCTCTCTTTGAATACAACACTTTGGAGCATTAGTGAAATTAGTCAGGGCTGCGAGATGAGAGTTGATGTTCTGCTATCCGTGTCTTTATTAAAATTGTTCTGCAATTGAAAGCATTTTCTGTGTAGCTTATAAACCTTGCCATTAAAGAAAAGCTACCCCTTTGGATAATGTTCTGCAGACATTTGAGATGATTTTCTGAGAAATATATTAAAGTTGTTTCCCAAAATTTTCTTTAACTCAAATATATCTGCAGTATTATTGGGCTGTTATGAAAAGATAGTGGATGTTACTCTTTTAAAATGCCAGAATACTAAGTAGCAAATATTTCTTGGACTTATATTACTTTTGATTGAAATTAGTGGAAGAACTTGAAAACCTCGGAATTCCTTTGCTTTGCATTCTTCTGATGAATAATGCATTTTGGAGACAACCTCACGTGTATGGGTTTGATTACTTGAATCAAATAAAGGGTTGTGCACAACACTGGATTCAAAGTAGACAATTTATTTCTCAAAAATGGAGAGAAAATGTGACACCATCAGATACAGAGAATTAGGAGGTATGGAAATAGAACATAGAGAACATGCAAATCAACTGTATATTTTGACTTTTATAATTGCTTTTCAGGATTAATTGAATAATTGCTTTTTGCTCATCTATAAGCAAATATCAGAAAGGCAGCATAATGAATATAAGCCAACATGTTTAATATGACTTAGCATATTCACATAAAATAGTGATCAATTGTACATTTATTTATAGTGAATTTCAATCATAACATTCAGGAACATTCAGTATTCAATATTTTGTAGAAATAGTCTAAATACTTTATTATTACTAAAATAATGTGCAGCAAGCAGATAAAGATATTTGGTAAACATGCCTCTATGAGTAGTTCTCTGTAGCTTTTGTTTTGAAATTTAAATTTTTCCAGATTACCATAGCATTATACCATTGTTAGTTTAAGAAGGTTACTGAACCTGAAGTACGAGTATAAGGATACTTCATACTTAATAATGTATCTATAATATGTTTTCATCAATCTTTTTCCAGTTTCCTTTTTTTAAATAGGAAGAATATTTTTGTTTGATATTAACTCATAATGTACCTAAAATACTACTGTTTATTAAAAATAAAATAACTGGTAGACCATTTAAGAATACTTTTTCAGTATTTTATTCTCCTGTACTAGTAAGTGCACGAAAATATTTATTTCTTCTTTATCACTAGTAGTCCCTTTAAATTCTAATTTTATTTGGCTTTATAACTGTTTTTCTTCCAAATTTATAATCTACTCATCACCACTCCCCCACCATGTCTCACTGTCTTTGGAGAACATGAGTGTGCTTTCTGCATGTGTCATTCTTGTTTCTGATGGAACAAAGGGTTATAACACATCCCATCCCATCTCCCTTTTCCATTACCCAGTTGCCTTTGGTTTCCTAAGAGGCGACAGTGGCTTCCATAACCTTATTGCTGCATTATTTATCTGTAAAACCTTTTATACTCTATCTCAATGCTTTTTGTATTTCCCATTTCATTTTCTCCCTTTATTTTCTCGATCATTTTTGTGTTCTTTAAATCAAACAGGCTGGTTCTTCAAGGTTAATATCCTATTTATTTATTTATTTATTTATTTATTTATTGTCTTTGATCATTTTCTCTATTTTCCTGGTCTTTCGTATAGATCATTTACAACTTCACATAAAAGTTTATTTCTTTGAATTCCCTGAAATCAAGCCACAAATGCTTTACTTTATGTTTTCTTCTGGACCCTATCCCGCTTACAACTCCGTTTCAATGTATTTCCTTATTTCCTTTTAGCAGAACATACACTTATCCTATAGTGTCTTTTTTTTTTTTTTTTTTCTCCTGGGGCTCATTTTTTGGCTCTTTAAAGACCAAGTGTAGGATTTTTGTTTTGGAACCAACAGATTCAGATTCCAATCTGAATGAAGGCCCTTTAGCTGTTAGGTTTTATTTCAAACTTATTTCTTTTGTGGCTGCTGCAGCAATTTAAAAATGGCTATTACTTCTTACTCACCACAGAGTAAACAGATCTCTGGTAGTCATGAGATTCCTCAGTCTTATATACTCATTCCCACTTCCTGCCATGTAAAAGATAGGAGAGCAGTTACCAAAATCATGCTTTCAACAAGCTGAGCACAGAGCTTGCAAATAATGCTGATTCTTTTACAAAGTTACTTGCTGAAAAATTTAGATACATGATGATAAACTGGAAACTATTTCTTAGGGAACATTGCAGACTGACACATGTTGATATTCTTGAACTAAATGAAGTGCAAGATTGTGTTCAGTTCTTTCTCATTAATAACCGAGTATGAATTGATTGATTTGTGTCTGGAATAATTTGCAATTAGACTTGTAAAAAAACAGCCATCCTGTCTCTATCCATAAAGTGTGAGGCTATGGATATTGTTGTGCAAACAAAGCAGAGAATTACCAACACCAATTTTTAAAAGCAAGGATGGCAAATGTTCCTGCAAGATGTGGTGTATGTGGACAGAGAGAAATGGACTGCATCATTTTGGGAGTTCCACTGTCCCTTCCAGCGTGATAGTTTTTTTTTTTTTCTTTTCTTTTCTTTTTTGATTTATTGGGATAACAGTTTTCTTGATTATGAGCCAAAAATTATATGTGTAAATTTCACTCTTGGGACTATGTTCCAGCTGCAGGATACTGAGTTTATACTCCCATCAAAACACATTTCTGGAGAGTAACTTATGTATTATGAGAATCCCAATGAATTTGCTCTCTTTTAATAACATTTGGAAACATAAATGCTTTTCTTCACTTAATGTTAGCCAATATCACTATTTAACTAGTTTTCCAACATCAGCAAAACAATATCCCCTTTAAAAATTAGCATACACATTCACATTATTTCCATATTTGCCATCCTATATGCTCATATTTTGAGGAAGGGGTTTGGATTTATATGTTTTCTTCTTTGATATTTTCTGGGGCAAGGTTGAAGTTTCTTTATTTTTCCTTCGGCTTATTTACTGATTTAAAAAAAGAGTCATATATATTCTTAAATACTGAAAATACCTGCATGTTAGCTAACCTTGTGAGTTTTTAATGCTGCTTTCTGATACTGCCATAAATACAAGCCTTTATTTTGATAAGGTTGTTTCATAGAAGCATATAAGCATTTATGTTTTCAAATGTTATTAAAAGAAAGCAAATTCAAAGCATTGCTTTTAATTTTATTTGAAGATAAAAGGAATGTCTTCATAAATGTACAAGCATAACAGATTTTTTGGGAAAAATAAACTAGAAACTGTTATTAATGGCTACCTTTGGGTTATGTGACTAGGGATTATGTAAAGGCAATTGGGAAAAAAGAAAATGTTTATTTAACATTACATACACTTCTATATTGTTTGAATACCTTAACATGAGCAAGTATTGACTTTATACCACTATAAACTTAGCTTTTATTGCTATAAAACAAGACCAACTTTAGTTACCATTATGTCAGGAACTAATTTTTTTTTTTTTTTTTTTTGCGGTACTGGGGATTGAACTCAGGGGCATTCTACCTCCAAGCTATACCCCCAGCCCTATTTTTTATTCTTTATTTTGAAACCGGGTCTCACTAGGTTGTGGAGTGCCTCACTAAGTAGCTGAAACTGGCCACGAACCCGGATCCTCCGGACTCAGCCTCCCGAATGCTGGGATTACAAGCATGCGCCACCACGCCCGGCTTTGTCAGGAACTAATTTAATATAGAATTTTATAAGGCTTCTTTCCACCATCATCAACCCAGGAGTGGGGATTGCTGAAGCATTGTTTTCTCCTTCTCTTGCCTTAGAAACGAATTATAAACAGAATCAAGTTGCATATATAGCCTGGTGTGGTGGTGCACGCTTGTAATCCCAGCATTTGGGAGGCTGAGACCGGAGGATCGGGGTTCGCGGCCAGCCTCAGCTACCAAGTCAGTGAGGCAATCCACAACTTAGTGAGACTCGGTTTCAAAATAAAGAATGAAAAATAGGGCTGGGGATATAGCTCAAAGGTAGAATGCCCCTGAGTTCAATCCCCATTACCAAAAAAAAAAAAAAAGAGTTGCATTTATATATTCCAGAATCGTAAGACATATCAATAAAACTACCCTATTCCTGTAACTCTACTTTTTTTTTAGCAGTTGCTTGCAAAATAGTTAGCATACAAAATTAACCTTGGTGAATGAACAGCCCCCTGAGCCATGTTTGTTTATTAAAGTTGTTTGGGCAGCGCCTGAGACAGATGACAGTTATTAACTTGATGCGCTTGCCAGGAGCAGTTCTGTGTAGTTACTGTTGTCCTTTCCCTCCAGGTCTGCATGTCACTGTTGAACTGAAGATGAAGAATGGAGAATGTCTCATCTCCTAGTCTGTCAACACTCTAGGTGGGCTGGGTGGAAGAACTTGGTTTATGAATATCTGCAATGCAAAGTAGGGTGATGATGGATCTCAAAGCAGACCAATTCCCTTAAATCTTGTTGTAGTTCCAGCTGCAATGACTTTTTTTTTTTTTTTTTTTTTACTGCAGCAGGAGGGTGGACGCTGTAGAAACCTTGCAACATAATGTATTACTATTCCTCAGGACTGAACCTCCACTTAGACTCCTGGCCCTCATTCTAGCTTTGTACCTCGATTCAGTTGCATTTTCTTTCACTACAAAGACTCTTCCTCTTTGGTTGTCCCAGAATCCCATCTACACTACTCTATACAGCATCACTTCCCTACTGGGAATGCAAAACTTACTCTCCTTCAGTCATTGCTATAAATGTCTTGGCTTCCTGTTTTATGAAGGCTTGCTTCCTCCCTCCATCTTATCAAATAAAATTGGAATATTTGAGTAAAATTTAGGAACTTCAGACCAGCTTCAAGATCAAGCTTAATCAATTTACCTTGATTAAATCAATCTACCTTAAACCATTTTGTCCCATTGTCTCAGATGTGGAACACCTATAAAAACCTAATTTGATCAACAAACATACCACTTAAGGTAACTTTTAAATAATTATTATGCTTTCAGATGTTTATTGTTTTGAGAAAATTAATAGATGATTAAAATATTTGAACATATATTCATAAAATATAAATTTTGTGTGTAATATAAAAAAGATACATAAGCTTTAAATTATTATTTGCAACATATTTTAATGTGTCTATGTCAATTTCATCGAAATATATGCCAAACTGAAAACTTGGGACATAACTGATAAAGACAATCAATGAAAGAAAAAAAACATAACTTTTCAAATGAATGGTGCTGCTTACAAATAAGCAACCATGTTCATTTTCTTCAAAACTGTAAGTTGATGATATCATGTTTTGAAGGTGTAATGATGTCATCATATTAAACCAACACTATTGTCTTCAGCTTGAGTACCATATTAGAAAAACTTCCATTTTAGCTGCATATATGAGTAATTACACTGACTCTTCTGCTATGGCTACATTGGCATCTCGAAGTCTGGAGATAGCTCCTAGGATGCATAGATGAAAGACCCTTGTACTTCTTAGAAAGTAAATATATGACCCTAAAGGAGGATGGTTTTAGGACTCTAGAAAGTTTGCTTTACTAAGCTATGTTAAGAATGTGGGCTATACATGTAAAATGAAGAAGTGGTGCTATTTGTGATCTGACAATGATTGATATGTCAAAAATGTCTATGTAACCCTGTTGTACTCAAGAAATGTATAAAAAATTCATGCTGAAAAATGAAAATTAAAAAAAAACTCCCATTTCCTCTATCTTGCTTCCAGAGCCATTTATCTCTCCAGGAATATATAAATATATATATATATATATATATATATATATATATATATATATATATATATATATTTTTTTTTTTTTTTTGCGATACTGGGGATTGAACTCAGGGGCATTCTACCTCCGAGCTGTACCCCCAGCCCTACTTTATTCTTTATTTTGAAACCGAGTCTCACTAAGTTTCGGAGTGCCTCACTAGGTAGCTGAGGCTGGCCACGAACCCGGATCCTCCGGTCTCAGCCTCCCGAATGTTGGGATTACAAGTGTGCGCCACCACGTCCGGCTCAGGAATACAAATTTAATACAAAAAAAATTTTCCCCTTTATAAAAGATTATTCAATCATCACCATATTAACTTAAAAACAGAAACCAATATCCTGATAGTTTGTCTATAAAAAACAAGAACATTTAAAAAAGAAGAGTAGTTCGATGTTGGAAGGCAGTGATGAGTAGGGCATTCTGTCTCAACTGTATTTTACCTATGGTATTCTGTCATTTAACTGATTTCATATAGCATATGAAGAGGGAAAATATTTGCATCATAGTAAAATAAAATACTGAAATTTTAAAATACAATAATATGGCACAAGTAATCATTTTATTGAAAAAACAATGAATATATAAACCAATCAAAAATTCATTTGGGATATGTAGGAGGAGTCAGTGATATGTTAATCAATGAAATTCTTTCAGGAGCGTTTAAAGAGTTTAGAATAGGATTGCAATGAATATACTCTACACCCCTTCATCTATTTTTCAATCTGTATTGTAACTGAACTCTTTTAGTGGTTATAATAATGGCCTTACCTAGTATCTTTCACTCTCCAGAGAAATTGTATAAAGTCAATCAAATCATGTTGCTCTTCTTTATTACAGGTTTCTTTAACAAAGTGTAGGATAAAACCCAACACTTTTATCATGAGGTAAAAATACCCAACACTTTTACCAGGAGGGATGCTTGCTTGCAATGTTACCTCCATCTACTCCCTCTGCTGAAGTCAACGGCTGTTTGGTTGCTGTTTTGAAAGCACTGCTGATTCTGCCTAAAATTCCTTATGTTGGCTTTCCCTGCTACCTGGGTGTCCATCTTTGAGACCCTTGAGTAACTGCCTCCTTACTATGTAGCTTTCAGCCTATATGTCACATCCTCAAGGATCCCTCCTTTTATCTTCAGATTGAAGTGGTTTCCTGTTTTCATTTACTTTCTATCACAACATCTTGTTTAATGTTACTCAGACATACATTACTACTAAACTATTCCTTGCACCATGATTATATGTGATTTGTGATTCATTGCTTATTTTCTGCCTTCACCCTAAGCACTGAGAGAGCAAGGCATCTTTTATGTCATACATACCCTCCCTCTAATGGTGCTAGACATGGAGCAGATGCTCAGTTTCTGTTGAATAAATGAAATTCCATCATCATTCAACATTCCTCTCAAAAGCAGCCTTTCACCATATTAATATCTCATTTTTAAAATACCTTGCTAAAACACAGGGATCCAAGGAGAGCAATATATGGTAGTGTTCTTTAGTTGTTTATGATTTAAATGGGTATAATACCAATAACCATAAAAAATAATTTCAGAAAAGGAGATAGACCTTTGTATTAGGGTCTGATAAAGACCTTTGTATTAGGGTCTGATATAATTAATAAAATTATATGTGTTAGGCTACATATAATGAAGGAGTAAAATTTGCAGTAGAATAGAAACACTGGGGAGCTGGTATTAAGAAATACCAGCCAGTGATTAAGAAATCCTAGAAAGGAATAGCACTTTATTTTTGAGGATGAAAAATAAAGACTCCAAATGTAACCAAAGAAGCAAATACATTTGGATTACGTAAACTTTACAGCATTTAAGATATAATTTTATGGATTAAATTAATGATCATGAAAATTGATGCAAATTATGGTACAAAATATTGTGTATTTAGAAATTTCATTATTGGTGTGACATATTCTTTATGGAAATGCCGTTGTGTTTGTGTAGTTGTACATTTGACACTTAACATTTGCTTGTGAACTAACTCTGTCCATGGCTACCATTCAATAATAGTAAATACCACTTTTTCTGTTGGATGAATAATGTTTCATCATTATTGAATAAAGAAATGAATAAGAGAGTGGTCACACACACCTGAAATCCTAGCAACGTGGGAGGCTGAGGCAGAAGAATTGTAAGTTCAAGACCAGTCTGGATAGTTTAGCGAGACCCTGTCTCAAAATAAAATATAAAGAAGCTTGTGGGTGATGCTTAGTGATAGAGTGCTCTTAGATTAAATCTCTAGTAACACACACACACACACACACACACACACACACACACACACACAGAGAGAGAGAGAGATAGAGAGAGACAGAGAGAGAGAGAGAGAATGAGAATGAACAAGGAATAGCTTAAGTGAGAAAACATTGATACAATGATAGTATACAAGGCTGAGAATAAGTTGGAATGCATAAAGTTAGAGAGATGTCATGAGAGAACGTAGCAGTAAGTTCATCTTGAATTATATTCACTGGGAAAACAGGGGACTGCTCTATCATTCTCATTGTCTGCACACAGTGTTAGAACAAAGTAGAATAAAGTTAATGTCTTCAAGGGAGAGGAATATGTCATTTTCCTGACTGCAAAACTGCATCCATAACTCTAACAGGCCATCTTACAACTTAGAACATATGGCAACAAGCGCTGGCATATTGCTGAAAGTAATCCTACTGAGCAGGCAACTTTCACCTTTCTGATGAAAGTAGTCATAATTCCTGGAATTGATGTAATTGTGTGATTTAGGGACCAATCTTAATCATACTTGGACATCCTGTTGCTTTTCCAAAAGTACTATGCAAATTATGCAGTGATACTTGTTTGGATTTTTTTTTTCAAATTGGATGGAAATTGAATATGGCTTAAGATTTTTCCATTTTTCTATAAGAAATACATTCACATAGACATATGTAGAAGGAAATTTTGTGAGAGTTTATTAGTGTTAAACTCCAATTTGTTCTGAGAGGAAGAAAAGAGGGTGTTAATGATGTACTTAGTTTATGAGTAATGCATTCTTCTATAGTATAAAGATATTACATACTCTGAATTAATATCTGGGAACAGCAATAGTAATTTTTTAATAGAAAAAGTAAAAATACAATGTGGTAGAAAAATCTGATAGAAAGTACCTCCTTTAAATTATTGGTACTATCTCATTTAAAAACTTTCTGAAAATTATTTAAAATAAAACTGTATTCAGACAATATGGATAACTAAGAAATTTTTTAAAAATTTTAAAGAAACTGGGCAAGTAAGCTGGGTAGAAAAATAAGACTTAGATTTTGAGCTGCTTGTGCTTTCAGGGTCTTGTTGAGAAAGTTTTTACCTGTGCGTATGTGTTCAAGTGTTGGTCCTATGCCCTCTTTAAGTAGCTTCAAGGTCTCCGGTCTGACTTCCAGGTCCTTGATCCACATTGAGTTGACTCTTGTGCAGGGTGAGAAAGTGGGGTTTATTTCCAGTTTCCTGCATATGATTAACCAGTTTTGCCAACACCATTTGTTAAAGAGGCTATCTTTTTTCCAGTGTATACTTTTGCTCCTTTGTCAAAAATCAGTTGACTGTAAGTCTGTGGGTCTGTTTCTGAGTCTTCTATTCTGCTCCATTGGTCTATGTGTCTGTTTTTGTGCCAATACTATGCTGTTTTTATTACTGTGGCTTGGTAGTAGAGTTTAAAGTCAGGTATTGTGATGCCTCCTGCATGATTTTTTATTGCTAAGAACTACTTTGGCTATCCTGGGCTTTTTGTTTTTCCAGATGAATTTAAGGACTGATTTTTCTATGTCTGTGAGGAGCGTCCTTGGCAATTTCATGGGTATTGCATTGAATTTGTAGATCAGTTTTGGGAGTATGGCCATTTTGATGATATTTATTCTGCCTATCCAAGAGCATGGAAGGTCCTTCCATCTCCTAAGGTCTTCATCGATTTCTTTCTTCAGCTTTCTATAATTTTACTTATACAGGTCTTTAATCTCCTTGTTTAGGTTTATCCCTAAGTATTTTATTTTTCGGGGTGCTATTGTGAGTGGAATTGTTTTCTGGATTTCTTTTTCGATTA
>PVLC010031449.1:0-19436 GCA_004027655.1 Graphiurus murinus
TGGTGTTTGTTTCTATCTTTGTGCCAATACCATGTTGTATTTATAACTATATACTATAATTTGAAATCAGGTATTATGATGCCTCCAGAGAAGTTCTTATTGTTAAGAATTGCTTTGGCTATTCTGGGTCTTATGTTTTTATATATGAATTTTAGGATTGTTTTTACTACCTCTGTCACAAATGAAATTAGTATTTTAATAGAGATTGCTTTAAACCTTATATGGCTTTTGCTAGTATGGCCATTTTGATACTATTTATTCTGCCTATCCAAGAGCAGAAGAGGTCTTTAATGTTTATATATTTTATAGGTGCACTAGTGTGCAAACGTACCATTATAAAATACCACAGACTGGGTAGCTTAGACAAAAGAAATATATTTTCTCTTCATCCTTGGCTTGAAGATGAACTCATCCTTGCTTTTTGTTTACATGGTCATCTCTCCATGCATGCATGTGTCTTTCTCTCTTTGTCTTAATTGCCTCTTCTTATGAGGATAACATTTATACTGATCCTAAAGTTCCATTTTAACTTATTATCTCTTTGAAGATCCTATCTTCTAATATTCAGATATGAAGTATTAGGGATGAGGGTTTCAACATATGAAGGGATACAGTTCAACTTACAACAATGAGAAATTACTACCAATAGCACTATTTTATTTTGTATTTCCTTTTCAATTTTCAATAAGTCTATAGTGATATTAATATTTCCATTTTGCAGGTTTGATAAGGATGCTCAATAATAATAAAAATATCTTAAGTTTTTAACGTTAGTGGCACAGTAGTATGTTAACCCAATTTTATATGACTCTTAACTCCTATATCCTGAACCATTTATTGTTTTATGGGTTTGTTTTTTTTTTTCTGTTTTGCCGTACTGGGGATTGAACCCAGGGGATTCTACCTTGGAGCTACACCCCCAGTCCTATTTTTTATTCTTTATTTTGAAACAGGGTCTCACTAAGTTGCCGAGTGCCTCACTAGGTAGCTGAGGCTGGCCGTGAACCCGAATCCTCCGGTCTCAGCCTCCCAAATGCTGGGATTACAAGCGTGCGCCACCACGCCCGGCCCATTTATTGTTTTATAAAATAATTTATTCTTATATAATACATGATATGTATAATATATACTGAAATTATAAAAATGCAAAATAATTATAGAAATAGCAGCATCCTTTCATCTTTACCTGAAATTAGATATAAAGTAGTAGTATTTATATAAGCAGAATTTTTGTTTTCTGTTACTGGGAATTGCACCCAGAATTATTCTACCTCTGAGCTATTTTTCTAACCCAGCCCTATTTTTTTTTAAGTTCTTAATAAGTTGCTGAGGGTCTCACTGAGTTGCTCAGGCTAACCTCGAACTTGTAATCATCCTGTCTCAGCCTCCCAAGTACTGGAATTATAGGCATGTGCCACTTGGCCCAGCTATAACCATAATATTAAAATAAATAGTTCCATGAAAATCTCTTATGAAAAGTGATTTGCAGCTGGGCATAGTGGTGCACACCTGTGATGCCAGTAATTGGGAGGAGGAGACAGGAGGATCACAGGCTCAAGGCTAGTCTTAGCAACTTATTAAGACTCTGTTTCAGAAATAAAAAATAAAAAGTACTGAGGGTGTAGCTCAGAGGTAGAATGCCCCTGTGTTTAATCCTCAGTACTAAAGAAAAAAAAAATGCAACTTTCTCATCTGAGTTTCAGGTTTTGGGTTTGATAGTTTGATTATAAAATTAATATTTAGATAAATATAATTACATGAAAAGTAAATCTTTGCATAAAGAGAAAGATTATAATGCAAAGAGTTTTCACTTCTATGTATTCAAGTTAGTTGTTGAACAAAAGACGTGATCTAAACATCAGCAAGTAAGGTCAAACTCTTCCAGTTGAACAACCACTTGGAAATCTATTAATTACCTATATTGTATTATACAAAGACATTATTTCATAATGTTTTAAGCCCAACAACAATTTTTACTCCAGCCTTGAAGTAAGTCCTTTTTTTGAGCCAGATAAATTAGTTGACTTGGTTTAGGGACCACGCTATAATTATAAAGAAATAATTGCCTTTAAACACTAGAACCCTACCTACCACAGTGATTCATTAATACACAGAAATCAAGACAAAACATGAGAACAACTGATTCAATTCACCATCTTTCTCTTATTACAAAGTACATATTTATTGAATGGAATTGATGGTGAAATTGACTATAGTATTTAGTTATCTTTTTTTCAATAATCACTACAATAGTTTTCTTAATTTCTAATTTTTAAATTTTCTCCCCACAATTATATTAACTCCTTTGACAGTTCATTACAACCAAATCTTATTTATATATTGTGCAACTTGAAATGAAGAACAAAAAGTATCCTTCCACACAAAAAGATCTGTTTCTTCCAGAAGAAAATGATGTAAATATTTAAGAATGTTAAAACTCCAAAGAAAAGATACACATTAGCAATAAGACTATGTATCACACATAAAATTAGGATACCTTTTAAGGTTATGACAAAATACTTTAACCTCATACCTACTTAACTTCAATTGCATACCAAAACCTCACCGTTTTAAATTACCTTGATTTTCTCATTACACCTCTTTCTTTTTAACAGTAGTTTTTGACCAATCTGTTATGTTGTCATGCTATAATGATGTTGTCTGATTAGTTGAAAGAAAATGTAGATTTGTTGAAACTAATATAAAAATAACGAAAACCAGAAATGAGTGTTTTTAATTAATTCTACTTAAGGCTGCTATTATAATAATTTAAGCTCTTCCATTCTGCTGTGACTCTTGAATGAAAAGCGAGATATAAACAATGTTCCTTGAACATCCTTGGAATTTATCATGTATGTAAATTGTATCTATCATATGTAGTCCCGAGAAAAAAATTAAGTATAATTTCAGTATATCATAGAATACTTATATGAGCAGCTTCAGAATTGTTAATTTATGCCGGGCGTGGTGGTGCATGCTTGTAATCGCAGCATTTGGGAGGCTGAGACCAGAGGATCCAGGTTCGCAGCCAGCCTCAGCTACTTAGTGAGGCCCTCCACAACTTAGTGAGACCCAGTTTCAAAATAAAGAATAAAAAATAGGGCTGGGGGTATAGCTCGAAGGTAGAACGCCCCTGAGTTCAATCCCCAGTACCACACACACACACAAAAAAAAGAATTGTTAATTTATTGTAACATTTTATGATGTAAAAATCAAATTAATGTTTTCCTTAATGGAAAGGAGTCAGGAAAATATAACTAGCTATCATTAAACTGCCTATTTTTACCTAATTTAATTTGCTTGCTAGATCTATACTTGGTCCTGATGAAGGATTCTCACATTCTATCACTCTACAATGTTAAATATAGAGTGATCATAAAGATGAGATTAAGAGGTACATATTATCTACTTCATTCGTTCTGTCAGTAGTGTGGTTTTCAGTGTGTTCCTTTGACCAGCATCATAGGCATCACCTAGAAATTTATTAGAAATGCAAACGTTGAGGCACAGTTCAGACATTCTAATTCAGTATGTGTGGGAGTGGGGACAAGAATCTGTGTTTTATCTAGAAGATTCTGATGCATGTTGTAGTTTGAGAACCATTGCTGTAATCATATCTCACCTTGATAGTACAACAAAATCCTAAATATCCATTAGCTGGTGTTTCAAAGATAGTCTGTGCTATTTACTTAATCAGCAGACAGCACTGTAATAATTGATAGGAGGAAATTGTATTAAATCTAATGAGTCAGTAACATGAATGTAACTATAAGTCACAAATTCTTCTGCAATAAAAGTCGGTCTATATATATAAAAGCACTATACTAAATTATTTTTCAAATTACCATGCATTAAGAAATTTATGTATACTTAGCTATTGTGTGTCCTATATGTATTTAAACATCATTGCCTATTAGCAATAACATTTTTAAGGTCATTTTTTATATGAAGTTAAAAAATGGACATGAATTTCGTCAAGATCTCCTTGCCTCAGAATCATTGTTTATGACACTATTTTTGCAACTAAGCAGTCTTTGAGGGATCTTTTTTACATTAATGTTATCTTCAAAGTGTCAAGAATAAAAGGAAAAGACCGCAATTATGTGTTTCAAAAGTGATTGCTAAAATATTTAGAAGTTAAAGATTTTATTCAAAGCGAGTAGGTAAATCCAAGTAAACCTCATTATTCTGGACACTACTCATTCCTAAAAATTAATATCTGAAGTAGGACTATTAATTTCTATTATCTGTAAGGGAAAAAAGAATTTTATAATCAAATTCATAATGTGTATTAGGAAAGTAAAAAATATAACTTTAAGATAATTAGGAAAATAAACTTTTAATGGCATCCATTTGCCATTTGGTAATGAATAGTCTCTTGATAATGAATACTTCAACATATTAACAGACACAGATAGCCTTTATCTCTATTGCACTAATTATGTAATTGAAGGTGATAAAGCTACCTTCTTAAAACTATTCTTCTCTTTGGGTTTTTCTAATAATTACACAGGTATTTTTCTCTTGTTTCATTCAAAATTAAGTTTTATTCTCTTGCTCTTTGACTTCTAGTTTTGCCTCCCCACTTAAAGCTTAAGGATCTTTGCCCTCAGCTTTTGCCTTTTTGTCCGTCTTCCAATCCCCACCTCATTTAGCTGCTTGCTTTCTGACGTGGATCACCTTATTTCAGTATTCTGCTTCCTGTCCTGCACTTACCAATGCTATTACATCTGGGGCTTTACTCTCTGTTCATTATTCCTTCATCTATGGTTCTAAATCACTGTTTCTAGGTGGTTTGTGGCTATTTGTAGTATCCTGTTCTCTAACTGATATGATCAAAACATTGTTATAAGTTGGGTTAGAAAAAGAAGCATATATTGAATACCTACCCTATGCTAGGTGACATATCATTTAATTCTCATTGCCCTTTTAAAAGGTACAGATATTTTTATTATCTACATTTTTCATAGCTATATTAAGGCTCAGAGAGGTTAAATAGTTCCTTCTAATTCACAAAGCAGCTAAGTAGTAAAGCCAGGTTTCAAATCTAGGTAAGTTCATTTATTCATTCATTTTTTTTTACCTCAGCGTATATTTATTGAGTACATGCTATGTGTTGAGCACTACACTAAGTGCTTCAACAAATCCAAAGCCTGCTCCTGTGCACATTAACTATGCAGAAGAATTGTCTGACTTCACAAATAATAATCTTTCTGATACACCTCATAGCTTAAGAAGGCGGTAAGACACAAATGAAACTGTAAGATTCTAATGTTTTGTGGAAAGGGAGGCTCTACTTAATACAGCTAAAGAAGACCTGTGCTCGTACATTATTTAGAAACATCCTATTGTGTCTAGTCCTATAGAGAATTTGACATTTTGCTTCACCCACCAACTCACCACTGTCAGCATCAGCGCCTCTCAGTGGCATCACTGACCTGTATCTATAGGCCCAAGTTCCCTAGAAGATTTTTAAAAGAATTAACTATCCTCCTTGAAGTATGTTTTTAAAAAGATGAATAACTGTGTAGCAATTATATATATTCATCAGTCCATCCTTCCATATATTTTATACCCTGAAAAATATTTTAAGATGGCTTACCCAGATACATAAACACAGTAGAATATTTTTAAATGCAAATGTGAGGAATAAAATAAGGAAAAATAAGATGAAACTAGCTTGTGTTCAATAAGCCTACTGAAAGGTATCCACAAAATTTTCTCTGTTGTCAGGGATAACTTGATGGACAGTCATAATTTTAAAACAAACAAGTAGCACAGAAGAGTATCTATTTTTAGTTATGAAACTTGAGAAGAAATTTCTCCTATAGGTCTTCCTAAAGAAGATCATAGTATAACATGGTGAACAATGACCTCAAATAATTCACAGTAAATAAAGAGTTTCACTGAGTAATTCTGTTAGATCCAATTGCATGCCACAAAAGCTAATTTCAACAAAATATTTCTAGGAAAAATGAAATGAGGCATTCAAGGCAGACCATTCTCCAGTGGTCTGGCAAAAAAACTTGGTATATGGTATATTTAGAAACATGGTACATCTAGAAATTAATGAACTGTATTTTTAGTCCATTTTCATGTTTGCTAATTGAATTTTTCATGTATTAGGAGACAGTGAGTTTATACACTCTCAGTTAAATTCACTACTGCACCATTGAAGCCTAGAACACAACCTAGTACATAGTAGATGCCTAATTTGTTGCTTAAATGGACAAATGTTATTCTTTGAATTATTTTAAATTATATACCTTCTCTCAGCTATCTATGTGACATTTCTCTCCTTGTCCCTAAACAAAGAGTATTATTCTACTTGGGATTTCATCATATTTATGTGAATATATTCATTTTTTCCTATTGCTATAGCAAAATACCTGAAGGTTGAATATTTTGTAAAGCATGAAGTATATATTACATATAGTATAATACATAACCTCAGATACATGAATAAAATACAGATAATTTTATATATATTTATTTCATAGAATATACAACCTTAGATACTGATGAATTAAATATAGATAATTATATATGTATATATGTGTGTATATATATGTGTATGTGTATATATATATATGTGTGTGTGTGTGTGTATATATATATATATATTTCATAGTTTTAGAGTCTGAAAGCCCAAGATTGGATGGCCTCATTTGTTCAGCCTCCAGCCTTGGCTGGTTCACAATACAACAGAAGAACAGAAAAGGAAATAGCTGTGTGCAGAAGAGAGAACATGTCAAGACAGAAAGCCAGAGTAATTTAGCAGTCAGGGTCACTCTTACATATCATTCTCTCAGGAACCAGGACCAGCATTAATCTCTTCTGAGAGCAATGCCCCCAGTGACCTAATTTCCTCACACTAGACCACACATCTGAAAGTTTAGGCCACCTCTCAACAGTGTGACTCTTTGGGGTAAAACAACACATCCAAACCATAGCAACCCCCAAACTCATTAAATGTCAACCATTACTTATATGAATGACTTTTTCAAGTAGATAATGAAGTATGAACTCTATCCAAAGAGTTCCTTCAATAATATTCTCAATAACATCCCCTTGCTTGGTTTTTACAGCTTTGAGATTTTAAGTTCCCTAAGGTTTTGTTGTTGTTGTTTTGTTTTGTGGTACTGAACATTGAGTGCAGGGGCATTCTCCCTCTGAGCTACACCCCCAGCCCTATTCCATATTTTTTTTAAATTTGAAAACAGTGTCTGGCTAAGTTGTTGAAGCTGGCTTCCAGCCTGTGATCCTCCTGCCTCAGCCTCTAATGTAATTACAGGCATGCACCAGTACACCTGGCAACAAAGCAAATTATGACATAGACATAGTGTTTCCTCTCAGGAAGCCACAAGATCACATTAGATACATTGGTTTTGGAAAAAAATGAGTACATTTTAGATAATGCTAGCTCACTATTTTTAAGGTATAAATTTAAATAATAGCAGCTCACTTCCAAGCTTAAAAATTTAAGATTTCCTTTGCTACTTCCTTCTCACCCCTTATATTTAAAGCAGGATTTATTGAGAAGCATTCTTTGTTCTTAAAAATTTGTGCCACTGTTAAATACTGTTGGGATTCAGTGAACTAATCTATTGCATCAGTTCTTGTAATCCTATATTCTATATAATTATAAGGGATTAGCTAACAATGTATATGTATCCTAAAAGCTTATTTATAACATCAATTAACATCTAATATATACTTGATGAATTTTACCTGCCTTGCCAAATCCTCAGCTTTTTCCCAGAGAATATACTTTTTCCAGAGTTACACTTTTATGTAGTACTATTATTCTACTTCTAACAAAATTTTGAAATATCAACCTTTTTCTATAAGCCTCCATAATTTACTTTATATTGTTTTCTTTTCCTATTATTTATTGGGATGATTTATTTTGCAACCTTTATTACTTGTTTGCTTCCAATTTTTTTAAGTTGTTTCATGAGTAGAAACAGGACCAGAAATGTATTGTCATGTATTTTGCCCCCTACTTTTATTCTAAAATGCATCTTGACCATTATAGTACAATATGTAGGCATACCTCATTTTGCAGAGCTTCGATTTATTGTACTTCACAAATATCATATATTTTATAAACTGAAGGTTTGTGACAACCTTCAAGTAGGACTGTCGGCACGATTTTTCTAGCAGTGTGATTATGATTATGATTATGTCACACTTTGGTAGTTCTCACAATAGTCCATCCATACTTTTTCATTATCATTATATCTGTTGATCAGTCAACAGCCATCAACATGGAGGCAAAACCCTCCAACAGCAAAATGATTATGACTCTTCAAGGTTCGAGTGTTGCTAGCATTTTTATTTTTAGCAATAAAATATTTTTAAATTATGTAGTTTTTAGTAGTGTAAACATAACTTTTGTATGTACTGGATTTTTTTTAATTGTATGGTTTAATTTATTGTGACATTTACTTTATTGTGGTGGTCTGGAACTAAATGGAATGTCTCTGAGCTATGCCTATATACCTGTTGTTACTGATTCTCAGAAAATGTAAATTTCCTTCAGGTTCAGCTACCCTTGTTTTAATAATGTATTGTCCTAAAACTCTTAATATTCATTTAAAGCCTAGCACTTCATTGATTTTTTTTAATCGGATGGTTTATTTATATTTAAAATATGGATTTTAGTAAATGTAGGACTCTTCTTCTAGCCAGCACATGGGGAAAGTTGACTTGATGACGTCTTGTCCCCTTTAATCATGTTATAAAATCAGAGCTAGAAGCACTATAAGATGATCTCAGGTTTTCAGGGTCTAATTATTTCAAGAATAATAGGCAAAGAAAAATACTCATTCTCTTACCCTGTGAAAATCTATTCCACTATTAAACCTGAGGCTTCATTTGGGGAATTTAGATTATTAGGCAAAATGAGATTTCTATCAAATACTTCTCAACTATAGGGAATAAGATAGGACTGGTAATATAAAAGTTCTCTGGATTTTCTTGGTCCTTAGCTTTTATTTGGTGATACTGAAAAACTGACTGTCTATGCCATAAAAAATGTCTGGGGAACTACAAAGTATGGTTTATACATACCTGGTTTATAATTATCTCTTAGTGAAATTTACTACTCTGCCTTCCTTCTTTTTGGCTAATTTCACTCAATCTGTTATTTAATCTTTAATTACAGGCCACAAAAGAAGTAATAGAACGGGAAGCACCAGGGATGGCCCTGGCAATGCTGATGGGATCACTTAATGTTACACCTCTGGGCATGCTCTCTAGGTAAGAAAGTCAACAACATGCTGCAAAGAAAGCTAATTCCAAACCATTTTTTAGTCCAATATACTGATAAATCTACAACTTCAGTTACAACACTTAAGTCCACCTCACTTTTTTTTTTCTTTCCAGTTTTTAGAGTCTTAGTATCCTGTCTAGCTAAATCATGGCCATTTTCCTCAGGATTTTTTTTTCCATATTATGTTAAACTTTTAGACAATGTTATATTTCTGCTGAAAGTTGTCAGTCCTGATCCAGAGAAGAGTTCAGTTTTTAAGATGTAAAGTTATTCTTTTTTGTAACTGTTTATATTTATCAATTGTTATTAGTAGTTATGGCTAAATACTAATTTAATAAAAGCAAAGTTCATTAGAATAATTTATTCTCACAAGATAAGTGCTTTAATTCCAATTTATAAATATGCATATGATATGTGATAATGAAAAAAAGTTCAGTTTATATTGATAATTTCTTGGCAACTTGGTGTATTTAGATTATCATATTAAATTAATAATATATAATTATATTAAACTAGCAAATTTAAAATTAAAACATTGTTGACACCCATCCTCAATCTGATGGCTTAGTTCTTACAATTTTGGCAACTCTTAAAATTCCCTGAATGAGATAGGTATATATCATTTGAGATAAAAGTGTCATTGATTTAATGACCATTGATAATCATAAAGCACAAAACAATTTTATAATTTCAGAATTTTATAATCATCTATAGCCCTATATATTCTTTATGCAATATGAATATTAAAGTAAATGTTTCCATTTAATTTTATGGGGTTTGATTCATAGTATTTTTCTGTTACTGAAGTTTATGTTTTATCAATGGCAGCCACTTGAAGTGCGTCCACAGAAGAATGTGAATGAATCGTTAGTTACCATAGTCCCTTTACTCTCCCATGTGCATATATAACTATATTATAATTATTTTATAATATAATTATAACATTTAATTTAGGAAAAGCAAATAAAGAATTAAAGTAACATAATAGAGATTTTAAATTTAAAAGTCATTGCTAGTCTTCAAGGAACTCAAGTTCATTCTTTTCTATTATATTTTTAAACACTTTCTGATACACATATGTAGTTAAGGGTATTATTTGATTCTTTTTTCTATGGAACTAATTAGTGGTTTTAACATAAAAAATTCTTATTATACAGGGATATATTCAAGAAAGAATTAAACTTCATCTCTTATTAATTCTTTTTGTAATAATATTTAATTCAGTAAGAATAACAATATACCTATTTTCCTCACCCCATATTAAATATTAGGGATTCAAAGGATACAAAGAAAAATAATACACGATTCTTCGCCTTAAGTATCCAACATTTTAACTAAAGAAACTTTTCTTTGCCACTTCACTTTATCTTAAAGTGAAGATAGCTTTCTTGGTCCACTATAGAAAAACCACTTTTGCCTTATTGAAAGGCTTTTCTGGGTTAATTGCTTCTCTCCTTTCTGTATCCCCATAATTACTGAGCAATGGACTACTGAATGAGTGAAAAGTTAGTTAGCAGGAGCTGATTCTAAGTATTTTGGAATAATTCCTTCATCTTTATCCTGAAGGTTTTGAAAATTAACATGTATATATAGTTCACCTTCTTCAGGCTTTTCTCTATTCCTTTCTGATTTAACTGAGTTTATTTACAAATTTTGGAACAAAAATAGTATTCTATATTAGCTATGGGAAAGGGAACTTCTCTTAATGTTAATTATTTTGTATTCTCAAAGCATCCTTAAAAGTATTTTTAATGACAGCCATGCCTAGTAGTTACTTTCTATAGCATTTTATATGTACTTTGGGCTTCATACATGCTTCTGTTATATAACATGTCATCCTACATTGTAATTAATTACTTGTCTGCACTACCTAATTTATAGAAGAACCATTAAAAGGAGTTTTATCTTATTCATTTTTACCTCCTCAGCTCAAAATAATTTCAGGAGAATAAGTAATGAATAAAAATGTTTATTTTTATGTTTACTGTTTATAAGTCAGTGTTTTAACCTAGTTCTGATAATATCTTTTCCCAGGTAAATGAATGTACCAAGTTGGTGCTTTACCTTTCTATTTTTGTCTGTAGAGAATAGCATTAAGTAAAAATGAATTTTAAATCATTACATGTATTTCAAGTGTTTTTTCTACTTGAGTAACTAAATATACTCTCATTTATTCGTACAAGTAGGTTGGGAGATAGTACAATGTAATGGTAAGACTATCTTCTTTGACTGCTGGCACAATCATTTACTATCAATATAATATCTTTTCTATTTTTGTTTTCTCATCTCTATAATGAGAGTGTTAATAGTGTTCAAATTTTTGAATCAAATGATTTCATCTCTGTAGAGTGCTTAGAACAGCAGTTAAGTATTGATCACTGCCGTGTTCTCTTTTGAGCATTCAGAATATACACCTTCCCGAGTACACATAGGATATTCTTCAAGATAGACAATAGATTAGGCCCCAAAACAATACATCGTAACCAGTGGGTCAAAGAGGAAATTTTAACACTTGAACATAAGTCAAAATAAAAGCATACCAAAACTTATGGTATACAGAAAAAGCAGTGCTGCTATGGCTGTGAAGACTTACATTAGAAAATAGAACTTTACAACTTAAAGATCTAGAAACAAAAAAAGAAAATGAAACATAAAGCTAGCAGAAATAAGGAAATAATAACTATTGGAGCAGAAATAAGTGAAATATGGAAACAATAGAGAACAACTAAACTAAAAATTACTTCTTCAAAAAGATTGGCAAAATTGGCAAACTTTTAGCTACATTGACTAGGTAAAAAAGATGATTCATATTATTAAACTCAGGGATGAAAATGCAGTTATTACTACTGATTCTACAGAAATAAAAAAAAAAGACTAAGAATATAACATGAAAAATTGTATTACAGCAAATTAGTTAACCTAGATAAATGAACCAATTCCTAGCAATACAAACCATATAAGGGGGACTCCAGAAGGAGGAGAAACCTTAGATGAGCAAAGAAGTTGACTTAACTGAAGGTGATGTGGGAGGGAGGGAACACCCTAATGCACATGATGTAGTTTCACAAACATCAAAGTCAATCACTAAACTGAACCTGAGAAGGAGGGAGGGCAAGGGAGTGGGACAGGAATTGGGGAAGGGTTAAATGAGAAATGTGTGCATGTATGCATTTACCAGCTTGTACCTAACAAAGATGTAGGATTAAAATGCACCAATTTAAAAAAATAAAATAAGACTGAATCACAAAAGAAATAGAAAATCTAAATAGATCAATACCTTTTAAGTACATTGAATAAACAATCATAAAACTCCCTACATATAAAATATCTAGACCAAATGGTTTCACTGGTAAATGCTACCAAACATTTAAAAGACTAACACCAGTCCTTCCCAAACACTTCCATGAAAAAAAAAAGGCAATATTTGCTGATTCATTCTATGCCAAAACTGGTCTGATATCAAAACAGAAGAAGAAACTATAAGAAAAGGAAAAAAAAAGAAAACTATAGACCAATAGTCCTTATGAATATTGATGCAAATAAAGGTATAATGAAATAATAGCATATCAAATTCAGTAGCATATTAAAAATTATTATACAAGACAACCAAGCAGATTTATCACTGAAATGCAAAGGAGGCTTTATGGAACATATGAAAATAAATCAATAAAATATACCACAATAGAATAAAAAGGAAAAATTGACATGATTATTTTAATTGATACAAAAAATCATTTGACAAAATTCTTTTTTTTATTAAAAAAATTAGGAATAGAAAGAAGCGACTATAATATATAAAAAGGCCTTATATGAAAAACCCAATTTTATATCATACTCAATGATGAAATTCTGGATTCTTTTCTTTAGTCATTAACTCCCTAAAGAGACATACTTTTTCTGCTTCCATTCAATGTATTACTAAAACTTCTAGTCAGGGCAGTGGGGGAAGAAAAAGAAATAAAGGGTAGCCAAATTGGAAAGCGATAACAAATGTATGTGTTATGATCATATATATGAAAACGAAAAAACTAAAGATTCCACAGAATCTACTAGAACTAATAAGTAAATTCAGCAAAGTTGCAGAATATAAGATCAACATTCAATATCAGTTGAGATTCTATATACAGTCACCTATCTAAAAACAAAATTAAGAAAACAATTCCATTTATAATATCATCAAAAGGAAATACTTAGGACTTGACTTAATCAAGGACTTATACACAGAAAGCTATAAAACACTGCCGAAAGAAATTAAAGGAGATCTAAATAAATGGAAAGATCTTAATATTCTTGAGATATCACCCAAACAATCCAGAGATTTAATGCAACTTTCTATCAAAGTCTCAATGACAGTCTGTGCAAAAATAGAATAGTTTTTTGAAGAACTTCCAAACTGATTTCCATAATGGTTATACTAATTTATAATTAAACCAACAGTGTATAAGAGTCCCACATCCTTGCCAGCATTTTTATTGTTTGTGTTCTTGATGATTGTCATTCTAACTTGAGTTAGGTGGAATCTCAGTGCATTTCCTAATTGCTAGTGATGTTTAACATTCTTCTTTTCAGTCCAGTTGCCCTTTTTTTTTCAATTTATTGGTGCCAGTTGCCCATTTTTTTATTGAGTTATTTTTTTTTAATTTGGTAAGTTCTTTATATATTCTTTATATTAGTACTCTATCAGAGGAGTAGCTGGGAAAGATTTTGTCCATTGTGTGGGTGCTCTCTTTAGGCTCTTGATTGTTTCCTTTACTGCACCGAAGCATTTTTAATTTTGTGCAATCCCATTTATTGATTTTCAGTTTTATTTTCTGAGCACGGGGGATCTTATTGAGAAAGTCTCTGCCAGTGCCTATATGTGCGAGGGTTGGTTCTATGCTTTCTTTGAGTAATTGCAGTTTTTAGTCTGATATCTATCTAGGTCTTGATCCATCTGGAGTTGATCTTTGTGCAGGATGAGAGATAGGGATCTAATTTTAGTCTTCTACATACGAATATCCAATTTTCCCAGCACCATTTATTGAAAAGGCTGTCTTTTCTCCAATGTATGTATTTGACATCTTATAAAAAACCAATTGGCTACAAGTGTGTAGATTTGTTTCTGTATCTTCCAATCCATTGGTCTTATGAATCTGCTTGTGTGCCAATATCATGCTGTTTTTGTTACTTAGCTTTGTAGTATAGTTTGAAATCAGGTGTTCTGATGCCTCCAGCATGGTTAGTTTTGCTCAAAATTGCTTTGGCTATTCTGGGTCTTTTGTTTTTCTCTATGAATTTTAGGACTGTTTTTCCTAGTTCTGTTACGAATGTTGTTGGGTTTTTTTGGTTGGTTGTTTGGTTGGTGCTGGAAATTGAACCCAGGGGCACTCTGCCTCCAAGCTGCACCCCCACCCCTTTTTATTTTTTGTTTTGAAACAGGGTCTCACTAAATTACTGAAGCTGGCCTGGAATCTATGATCCTCCTGTCTTAGCCCCCAAAGTACTGGGATTAGAGGTGTGTACTACCACACCCTGCTGTCATTAGTATTTTGATAGGAATTACATTGAATATGTAAATCACTTTGTGTAGTATAGCCATTTTGAAAATGTTTATTTTGCCTACTCAAGAACACAGGAGTTCTTTCCATCTTTTAAGGTCTTCTTCAATTTCTTCGGTGTTCTGTAATTTTCATTGTAGAGGTCTTTTACTTCCTTAGTTAAATTTACATGTAAGTATTTTATTCTTTTTGAGGTTAGAGGTTATTGTCAATGGAATTGTTTTCTACCTTTCTTTTTCAGTGGATTCATGGAGGATGTGTAAAAAATCTATTGATTTCTTTTTTTTTTTTTTTTTTTTTTTGCGGTACTGGGGATTGAACTCAGGGGCATTCTACCTCCGAGCTACACCCCCAGCCCTATTTTTTTATTCTTTATTTTGAAACCGAGTCTCACTAAGTTGCAGAGTGCTTCACTAGGTAGCTGAGGTTGGCCGAGAACCCGGATCCTCTGGTCTCAGCCTCCCAAATGCTGGGATTACAAGCGTGCGCCACCACGCCCGGCTAAAAAATCTATTGATTTCTATAAGTTGATTTTTATGTCTGTCTACTTTGTGTTGAATTTGTTTATCAACTCTAGAAGTCTTCTAATTGAGTTTTTTAGGTCTTCTAAATATAGGATAATTTCACACCTTTCTGTATTTGTATCCCTTTAATTTCCTTCTCCCACTTTATTGATCTGGCTAGAATTTTGAGTACTATATTGAGTAGGAGTGGTGATAGTTGGCAGTGTGCATTGTTACAAACCCTATGGAAAACTATTTGCTTTTATTTATTAAAGCTGCACATTTGCTTATTTCTATGACTCATAAAAGCTTCACTTCTAGCTATATACCTTAGAACAGAAGCTCTCAAACTTTTTGGCCATCAACCACAGTAGGAAATATGCTTCACATTGTAATCCAGTACCCACAAACACAAACATATGTATATGCATGTCTTTGTATATGAGAGAGAGAGAGAGAGAGAGAGAGAGAGAGAGAGAGAGAGAGGGAGAGCGAGTGTGTGTGTGTGTGTGAGCATATACACTATACATATGTGTATGAAAAGCATAGAAGTTTTTAAAACAGTATACTAACTACAAGGAAAGCATCCAGATACTTTCTGTTCTTTTTTCACTACCTGTCTTAGTCCATTTAGTACTGCTATATCAATTCCTGAGACTGGGTACTTCATGAAGTATAGAGATTTATTTCTTCCAGATCTGGAGACTAAGTCCCAGGTCAAGGGACTCACATCAGGCATGGGCCTTCATGGGCCTTCACCACATAGCAAAAGGTGGGAGGGCAATAGAGCCTACGAGAGAGAGCCAGAGGTTGAACTCATAGCCTTCAGCCCTTTTATAATCTGCATTAATCCATTCATGAAGATTCATGAACATGACATGAACATTTCCCAGTAGGCTCTACCTCCCAACACTGTTGCTAAGTTTCTAACACATGAAAGTTTCTACACATGATTTGAGGGATTAATTCTAACACATGATTTTTTTTGAGGGGGATGCATTTAAACCATAGGACCATCTTATTAATTGGTTATGATCTATAATTGTGTTAAGTGTGTGGGGGAGAGGGTATTGGGGATTGAACTTAGGGGCATTCTACCTCTGAGCTACACCTCGGCCCTATTTTTTATTTTTATTTTGAAACAGGGTCTCACTAGGTAGATGAGAGTCTCAACTACTTGCTGAGGTTGTCCTTGAACCTGCGATCCTCCTGTCTTAGCCTCCCAAGTACTGGGATTACAGGCATGTACCACCATACCCAGTTTATGATCTGTAATTTGAAGAATACTATCATAGAGAAAGCATATGTACCTGTAAATATACTATGAAAAATGTAAAGTTATGTTAACAGTTACATTGTTTATAATAGCAACAGATAGAAACAAAAATGTCCATGGATAAGTAACAGGAAGTAGTCATGCAATGGAATATTGTACTGTAGTGAAAATGAACCGTAGCTATGCACATCAGCAGGGAGAAATTACAGAAACATATGTTCTTGTATGAGAACATATAAGCCGGACATGGTGGCGCACACTTATAATCCCAGCATTTGGGAGGCTGAGACCGGAGGATCCAGGTTCGAGGCTAACCTCAGCTATCTAGTGAGGCATTCTACAACTTAGTGAGACCCTGTTTCAAAGTAAAGAATAAAAAATAGGGCTGGGGGTATAGCTCAGAGGTAGAATAGAATGCCCATGACTTCAATCCCCATCAATCCCCAGTACCGCAAAAAAAAAAAAAAAAGAACATATAAAGTATGATTTCATTTGTATACATTTTTAAAACGTGATAAATTGAACAATATATTTAGATAAACATCTGTACAAAAGTATTTTCTTTAAGTGCCAGGTGTAATGGTGCACGCCTGTAGGCCCAGCTACTCAAGAAGCAAAGGCATAATTGCTTGAGCCCACAAGTTCAAGACCAATATGAGGAATGTAAGCAAATGACTGGTGAATATTTCATATGGATGAACCTTTAAAACATTATTCTAAATAAATGAAATTGGTCCCCATATGATTTTATTTATATCAACCATATGATTTTACTTATATCAAATGTCCAGAGTAGGCAAATCCATGGAGAGAAATTAGATTAATGGTTTACTAGGACTGAACATTTGGAGCAAATGGGGAGTGGCTAGTAATGGGTTTGGTATAATTTTGTGGGAAATGATGGAAATGTTCTAAAATTGATTGTGGTAATGGTTGCACAACTCTATGTATATACTTCAAATGCCATTCAGTTGTACTATTTAAATGCATACATTTTATGGGAATTGCATCTTGACAATACTGATAATTTGAAAGTTCAGGATAATAATTTTCTAGAGAAGTGACTTGAGATCAGGATTTACAATCAGGACAAGGCACCTAGTAGTCTTTGAGGACATCAGTAATAGTCTGTTCTTCACCTAGATGATAGGAATGTCAGTGGGATTTTATTATTGTCTATATACATATGTATAAATACTTTGTATTAATACTTAATTTCTTTTTAAGGAAAGCAGTATATTTCATATTCTTATATACCCATGCTTATTGTGATTGAGCTTAATATAGAATATTGAATTTCTAGTATAAATCTAAATTCAGACTAGCTTTCATCCAGGTATGTCCCATTTTTAAAAATTATTCTTTACGTATTAAAATCTCCTGAAATATTTTAGAATAAAAGGTTGTCACATAATATTCTCTGTATGACAGAATACATTTAACTATAACCTACTTCCTTTTCTACATCACCTTGGCAATCACATTAATTCATCTCTCATATTATTTCACCATTCCCTTAATTGGTTTTTTTGTTTCCTGACTTGCACCTCTTTAATAAGTTTTCCACTTTGCAGCCAGAAATACCTCTTGAAAATACAGATATCAGTATGTTATTCCTCTGCTCAGAGTTCTCTGATGGAATTTCATTTTCCATTGTATGGATAAAAACTGAATTCTTTAGGATTACATTCCAGGGCCTATATAATTTATCTGTTTTCTTTTTAGAAGCATTTGCTGTTTTTGCTACATATATCAGGTTATCTTATGAACTTCTCTGTTCCTTTGTGTATGCCCTTTCCTCTGCCTGAAATGTTCTTACTATCTTTACCTCTGTAACACCTACTAGTTTTTCAGGTAGCAGCTTAGATTCTTTTTTTCTTTTAGGAAGCTTTCCCTAACCTGGCTATCCTTCTCTCACCTGAGACTAAAATGCCTCTCTTATCATTCCCATAGCATTTTTGCATAATGTACCTGTAGCATTTATTTAGCTATGAAGTCACTTATTGATATTGATATTTCTCTGTAAATCTGCAAATTCCACTAGGGCAAAACTGTTTTATTCACTGTTATAGCCCTATTATCTAACGCTGCCTTGCTTTCAATAAATATTTGTTGAATTAATAAATGAATTCATTCAAGTACCTATGAGTAATTTGGGGATGTTTTAAATAGCAAAAGAGTTAAATTATCACACAATTTATCTGCAAACAGTTTCAGACTTTTGTGCTTATTTCTTGTTTTTGTTCTTTACTGCTTGTAGATGAACTTATAATAAAATTACTGACAAATTCAATCTGTTAGCCAGGCTTGTGCACTAGCCTCGTTTACATGATTTTAATATATTTTTTATTTTGTCATGAAAAACTGCTTTTACATTTCATTTAGTTTGGATATCCTGGGTCCTTATGCCTTTTGTGATTTAATATGTTTAAAGAAGCTGAAACCCCTTTCAAAGGAAATACACAAAAATTCATCTTATGTCTATTTCCTTTTAAATTTCTGAGGTTTTTCTGTAAGTATAAATTTAGGCATATATGCCTTAGTCTTTACATTGACTAATACGTTTACTATTCTAACTATAATGCTAAGTGTGAAATATAACAAAAATGTTTTTATCTTCTATACCAGAAAGATCTAAAATAGAAATATCTAAAAATTAGAACTAAAACACAATCTCTATTCAAGGTCATTTTAATTTAAAATTATCTGTGTAAAAACTAGAAGAGAAAATAGGAAACACAAGGAATGCAGAGAAAGACCTGTAGCGTAATTGAAAGGGACTAGGGGAGGGAATAAGGAAGGGACCAGGGAGAATTGAAGGAAACAGTTTAAATAATATTGTG
>PVLC010031450.1:0-18785 GCA_004027655.1 Graphiurus murinus
CTCTCTCTCTCTCTCTCTCCCTCTCTCTCTCTCTCTCCCTCTCTCTCTCTCTCTCTCTCTCTCTCTCTCTCTCTCTCTCTCTCTCTCTCTCTCTCTCTCTCTCTCTCTCTCTCTCTCTCTCATTTTTCTTTTCTTTTTTTGGTACTGGGAATTGAACCCAGGGGCATTCTACCTCTGAGCTACACCCTCAGTCCTATTTTGATTTTTATTTTGAAACAAGGTCTTGCTAGGTTGATGAGAGTCTCACTACTTGCTGAGGCTGTCCTGGAACCTTCAAGCCTCTTCTCTTCTCAGCCTCTCAAGTACCGGGATGTCAGGCATGTGCCACTATGCTCAGTGTTTATTTTATTTCATTTTATTTATTTTATTTTACTTTGAAGGAGGATCATGCTAAGTTGCTGAGCTGGCCTGGAACCTGCGATCCTCCTATCTCAGTCTCCCAGGTACAGGTGTATGCTGCTGTGCCTGGCCATACCACAAATCTTTGATGCCAACAATTTGCAGACTCAGCTTCCAAACATATCAGTAAATCCAGATCCTAACAAGGGCATTGATATGAATGAAGACTCAATTCCCTCACAGTCACAGTATGGATTTGTAACTAACACCTGACAGCTAGCGATTTTGCTTCAGATTCTTTGAGTTGAAGGGACCTCAGGTGAGAGACGTTGAGAGCAGGACGCTGAGTCACTCCTCAGGGGTGGTCAACGGAATGGATTAAAGGGGCATTCTTTCCATTCAAATATCAAGTTGTAGGTGGGCATGGTGTCACACACTTGTAATACCAGCATTCGGGAGGCTGAGACTGGAGGATCCAGGTTGCATAGTGAGGCACTATGCAACTTAGTGAGACCCTGTTTCAAAATAAAGAATAAAAAGTAGGGCTGGGGGTGTAGCTTAGAGGTAGAATGCCCCCTGGTTCTTTCCCTAGTACCGCAAAAAAAAAAAAAAAAAAAAAAAAAAGAAATCAAATTGCGAAAATTGAGAACTTTCTGGAAACAACCAACAAAACTCGACATTGAGGAAAATTTAGGGTTAACACCATCAATTCCCATTTTAATTGTTTACAAGATTTTTTTTGCAAGAAATATAATTTTTTTTTTCGGTACTGGGGATTGAACTCAGGGGCATTCTACCTCCGAGCTACACCCCCAGCCCTATGTTTTATTCTTTATTTTGAAACCGAGTCTCACTAAGTTGTGGAGGGCCTCACTAGGTAGCTGAGGCTGGCCGCGAACCCGGATCCTCCGGTCTCAGCCTCCCGAATGCTGGGATTACAAGCGTGCGCCACCACGCCCCGCAGAACAAGACCTAAAGAGAAAACTAAGTAAGGTCCCCTCCTGTAAAAGGAATCTTCGGCCGGGGGTGTGGTTCAGTGGTACAGCTGGTGCCTGGGGTGCACAAGGCCCTTGAATCCAGAGCACGGCCAAAAAGTGGGAGGAAGAGCAAACCCATCTGAGCTGCTTTTGCAGAAAAAGCTAAAAGATTTCTGGCAGTGGCTGGGGAGGACTTTCCTAGCTGCTGGGCAGACTAGCTCCGGGTTTCCCGGGTGCACTAAGCCTTCACTCAGATCCCACTACTGTCCAGTAGCTTCTTAGGTCTCACCCCTGCATCCTCTGAGACCTTGCTCCTGGGTCACAGCCAAGTTTGTTCCCACTCTATTTGCATTACCAAAGACCTCTACTCAATATAATACAGTGCCCCAGGGCAGCTGGAAACTCCATTGAAGGGGCCAGTTTACCTTGGAGGGAAAGTATGTAGACCCAGTCATTGGAAAAATACCTTAGACCTGGTAAATAGATAGCAAATAGCTTGGAAGCAAGGATTTAAATTATGTCATGGCAGAAATAAAATATTGAATATAATGAATAAAGTTGATTATAAAAAATACTTCTTTAATCCCAGTATTCGGGAGACTGAGATCGGAGGATCCGGGTTCTCGGCCAGCCTCAGCTACCTAGTGAGGCACTCCGCAACTTAGTGAGACTCGGTTTCAAAATAAAGAATAAAAAATAGGTCTGGGGGTGTAGCTTGGAGGTAGAATGCCCCTGAGTTCAATCCCCAGTACCGCAAAAAAAAAAAAAAAATACTTCTTTGATCTTTGATGAATTGCTGTTCATAGTGCATAGCAGAAAAGAAAAAAAAGTAGAGGCTACAATTGAATTGATGGTTACAGAGCACATTTTCAATATGTAAAATTAGTGCCCTCTGTATGTTTTGGGGGGGGGGAAATCTGGTGACTGCCATAGGTGGAAGGTGGCAAAGAAAGAAACAGACAGCAGCCTCAGGTACTTAGTGAGGCCCTCTGCAACCTAGTAAGACCCTGTTTCAAAATACAAAATAAAAATAGGACTGGGGGTATAGCTTGGAGATAGAATGCCCCCGAGTTCAATCCCCAGTACCACAAAAAAAAGGAAGAAAGAAAAGAAAGAAAGAGGCAGAAAAATAGGGAATTGACGGACGAAAGCATGGTCAAGGGCGAAGGCAAGACCGGTGGATCCGCACAGCTTGGATCAGACAGAGGGAGCTTAGGAAGCGGTCAGGACACAAGCCTCTTTCATCCAAGCTGGAATGTACCTGGTTTATCTCAAGCTAGCATGAAAGAGTTCAGGTCCAGTTGTAAAGTTCCACAGACCATCTCATGTTGTTGTTGACAGGTCGGGGCTACTCAGAGACAGTCATAGCAGTTAAGACTCAAGATAGCTGCATTCAGGTCAAGCTGGATTCCTACAACGTCCTTA
Organism: Graphiurus murinus; assembly: GCA_004027655.1. NCBI lineage: Eukaryota > Metazoa > Chordata > Mammalia > Rodentia > Gliridae > Graphiurus > Graphiurus murinus. The sequence continues at coordinate 2,742 of PVLC010031450.1, forward strand.
TCTAGCATCCTGTTCCTAACTAATAAAGGACACTCTTGTAATCCCAGTACTTGGGAGGCTGAGTCCAGAGGATTGCAGGTTCACGGCCAGCCTCCGCTACTTAGTGAGGCCCTGTTTCAAAATAAAGAATAAAAAATAGGTCTGGGGGTGTAGCTCGGAGGTAGAATGCCCCTGAGTTCAATCCCTAATACCACTAAATAAATAAATAAATAAATAAATAAATAAATAAATAAATAAATATATAAATAATAAATGAGACTCAAAGCTTTTAATTCTTATAAAACAGCCCATTGATTCCAATTAATTAGGGCAGTCCCTTCTACGTAGTTTGGGCTTCTGGGCATACATGGTATATTGTTTGAAGAACTAAAGCTAGTGAGATTTATACCTTCACCCAAAATAGGAAGAAAAGCCAGCTTTGGGGAATCTGAGATGACCCAAGTTGCACTCCCAAGTTTTTGACAGCAGCCGTGCCAGAGTGTCCTGTAAACAAGAGTGTACTGTGTTCCTTTCTGGACAAACACTTGCCACACATCTGATAAAGGCTGGGTGGGACTAAAGAATACAAGCAATGAAAAGGCTATGTACTTGAACATCCTCGTGTCTCAGGTAAATTATTACCTTTTGATGACGTGGCTTGCGGAGTAAAGAAAATAAGAAAATGAAGAAGCACAAGGCCTGGGGTGTAGCTTACCGTTATAGTGCTTGCCAAGCATGTGTGAAGCCCGGACTCAATCTATTGCAACACAAAAGAGAGAGACAGGGACAGAGACAGGAGAAGAAGAGAAGACAGGGAGGAGGGGGGGAGGAGGGGGGAAGGAGGAGAGCGAGGAGGAGGAGGAAGAGGAGGAGGAAGAGGAGGAGGAAGACTCCTGAACATCTAGACCACAGATTTTATTTATTATTTGTGGTCTAACATGAGAGTTCTAAGCAATGGAAAAGGTTGAGATCCACATGAGGGCTTCAGATTTAAGAGACATTCTTATCATACACATTGTAATTTTCTATTTTTGTGCATGTTTTTATATATAATTTTATTGGCCTCGAAATTGGATGTTATGGCAGTTTTTTTTTGGGGGGGGGGACAGGTGGCTGTAAAATGCCTTATGCTAAGAAAATCAGGATGTTACAGTGTTCTAGAAAATTAAAGTAAATGGTCCTCATCTAACTGGTTCAGTATGTGTGAGTCTGCTTCATTTTAAACAGAAGGAATAAGTACGGTAATAAAAAGATCTCAGGGACCTAAAAACAGTGTAATAACTTAGCCTTCTCCTCAGGGAGATGCTTTGCCACAAATACACTGATTAGGGAGTATCGTAAATTTTAAAACAACATCCCCTATTGGTTATAGAGCACTGGTTAAACTTGGTATTTCATATAACCGTTCGTATGCTCAGCTATTTATTTTTTAAATTAAAAAGGTATTGTTGAGTTTCTCTAAATCCTTTGACCTGTGTGTGTGTGTGTGTGTGTGTGTGTGTGTGTGTGTGTGTGTGTGTGTATTGAAACCAGGGGCATTCTACCTCTAAGCCACACACCCAGCCCTATTTTATATTTTGAAACAAGGCCTTGCTAAGTTGCTGAGGCTGTCCTCAAATCTGAGAGCCATCTGTCTCAGCCTCCCAAATACTAGGTTTACAGGCTCGTGCCACCAGTAGGATCTGCTAGTCATTTGATTATGACATGTGATTGGATGCGGGCTGGCCCATCATTATCTCAGAATTGATCAAGCGGGGCATTGTCTGTGATAAGAAAGTGGAGGAAGATGTTTATCTGTCAGCCCTGTTGTCCCTGGAATCCACGTGACTTGGAGTAAAGGAGACAGATGCAAAATGGAGGCCAAAATGCCAAGTTTTTCATCTGAGTTTTAGTTACCCATTGGACACTTGTAGGCAAAAATGAAAAGTTCAAATCCTTGTTACATTAACATCTTACATAATCATCATATAATGATAAAAAAAAAAATAGGAAACTCAATGGTAGAGCACTTGCCTAACATGCGTGAGGGTCTGGGTTGGATCCCAAGCATCACAAAAGAAAAAAAAAAAAAAAAGGAAACTATGATTGATACTGTGAAGTATTGGAAAATTGCTCCAGTATTAATTTCCAAAATATTAAAAGCAGTCAGAGTCTGGGTGCTGTGCGGGCGCTCAGGCAGGGAGAGGTGGCTGCTTTGCCTGTTGCTCCTCAGAGGCCCCCATCCCCTTTGTCCTAATGTTTACCCAGAGTAAAGCCTTTAGCCTTAAAAATATAGAGACAATTGAAAACCCTAAGATCAGTGACTTTGCCTGGCTCACTTCAGAGCCATAAAGATAGCAAGAGCCTTATGCCTTGCTCTTGGAGATCACACACAGCTACACTGGCTGTAATTTGTGCCTCTATTTCCCTCCTATTCTTTGGGACCCGGAAAGGTAAACTCCGTGTGCTGCTTCAAAGCCCCCATAGTTGATGAGCAACCAATACTGTCCGATACAATAGGGGTGAAAGCAACGTAGATCACTGACCCCTGCGCTGAGTAAGCACACTGTCTGGAGACAAGGAGGCAGCACCTGCTAAGGAATAAGTTACTAGCCCGTTGCCTTGCTTGGTAATGCTGATAAGAACATGCCAATATGAAGACTGTATTTAAAGACTGGGGTCTGAGGGGGGGCAGAGTTCCACTCAGGCTTTTCAGCGTGTCTGCCTGGCACGCTGCTTTTCTTCTCTTCTCTTTCTATCTCCTACTGACTTTGTAATAGTTTTTTATTGTTTTTAATGCTACAACCACTCTATCTTTAGTTTTATTTTTCCTATTCAATTTATTTTCTTTGAATCCAGGAAAAGAGCTTCTAACGCTGTTACAACCATAACAGATACAATACTCCTAAATAATCTAAAGACATTATTCATACTTTACCAGTTGTCCTGATGTAGGATAGAGGAAATAATTAGGCAGGAAGGAGACAAATGGGAAAGAAAAATACAGATATCACTTTAATATAAACACCTAAAACTGAAGCGCGGCAGGCTCCATTCCAAGGTTTGGAAGTTCCTTAGGCCCTGCCCCCCACCTAAGAGCCAGGACAAAGGACACTGGAAATTTACAGGTAAGGGCAGACCCATCTTGAAACCTGAAAAAGAGGAAGGACTCAATTTGGACCACCTACTCAATTTGCACCCACCAATACCTGAAGAAGGAGGAGGTCCAGACTTCTTTTGTGCCCACCCCTCTTAAAAGCCTATAAAGGAAGGAGTTAACCACACCTCGCTCTCTTGGGACCTGGGAAGCGCATCAGGACAGGAAGATGTCCGCTCACCTGTTTTTCTCCCCTTTACCTTATTTTTCCTAAATAAATTCCTACTTTTTGTTCCTAAATGGCACGTGTTAAAATTCTTTTTATCACGGATGCCAAGGACCCACGTGTGGGACCGGGTTATCCCACAACAGTCCCACTAATGTTCTTTTTCTGATCCAGAATCCAATCCATGGTCCCACATTACCTTAAGTTATCATGTCTTCTTAGTTTCTTCCAATCTAGGAGAGTTTGGATTTTTGGTTTTGTTTCATTATATTTTATTTTTCATGACTTTGTGATTATTACTGTGAGTGTGTGTGTGTGTCTGTGTGTGTGTATGTGTGCATGTGTGTATGTGTGTATGTATGTGTGTGTGTATGTGTGTGTGATACTGAGGATTGAACCCATGGTCATTCTACCTCTAAACTACACATCCAGTCCTTTTTATTTTTTGTTTTAGAACAGGGTCTTGCTAAGTCCTCTAGGTCCTGCAAGTCACATATCTTGTTAAATTGCAGAGGCTGTTCTCAAACTTGCAATCCTCCTGTCTCAGCCTCCCAAGTACTGAGATTACAGGCATGTACCACCACACCTGGCAACTTTGACAATTTTGAAGAACACTGGCCAGTAATTTTGTGAAAAGTCCAACAATTCGAGGTTATGCTGTAACAACAACAAATGCGTTTGGTTCCTGGCGCTGAGCTCCTGAAATGCTTGGAAATTTCTGAGTAGTGGGAAGGCTTTGTTTACTAATGACATAACTCCTGACCCTAGATAGCTTCAGGATAGAGGGCTGGTTTCCAGAGCAATTAGAGGGTTAGAACTTTCAGTTCTACCCTCCCCCAACCTCAGAGGAAAGAAGAAGAGCTAGACATTGAGTTCAATTAACAATGACCAATGATAGCTAGGTATCGTGGCCCACACTTGTAATCCCAGTGCTTGGGAGCCTGAGACGGGAGGATCCGGGTTCAAGGCCAGCCTCAGCTACTTAGCAAGGCCCTCTGCAACTTAGTAAGACCCTGTTTCAAAAAATAAAGAATAAGAATAGGGTTGGGGGTGTGTAGCTCATAGGTAGAATGCCCCTGAGTTCAATTCCCAGTACTGAAAAATAAACAAACAAATGACCAATGATTTCATCAACCGTGCCTACATGATAAAGCCTCAATAAGAATCCTAAACACGGAGGCTGGGGAGTTCTGGGCTGGTGGGCACACCGATGTGCCGGGAGGGCAGTACACCAGCAACAGCCTGGAAGCTCCGAGCACACCCTGGTCCAGTTCCTTGCTCTACGCGTCTCCTCCATTCTTGAGTTGTGGCCTTTATACTAAGACTGTAAAGTCCGTATAGTGCATTCTTGAGTTCAGGGAGTCATTTTAGGAAAACACTAAACCCAAGGGGGAGCTGTGGGAACCTCCACATGTGTAGTCAGCACACAGAAATGTGAGTTCCCTGGAGACACCCAAGAACTGCAGCTGGTGCCGACAGTGGTGTTAGTCTTGAGGGACTAGCTCCTTAACCCATAGGGTCAGAACTGAATTGAATTGTAAGATGCGCAGCAAGTGTTGAAGAATTGGTGCTGAAAAATTACACCCAGGGCTATCTGAGGTCCCTTCATGATAAATCAGTTAGGCATGTTTGGTAAGAATGCCACAGAAGTCACTCTGAGCATTCCCCAGTGGGGCTTCTTAGGAAGCACAGACCATAGACATGTCTCGTTACTGGGATTTAGCTTCAATCACTTGGTTAAGGTGATTGCCAGTTTCCTTCACAGTAAAGTTATGTTTTTCCTAAACTTACTATTTGTGTGTGTGTGTGTGTGTGTGTGTGTGTGTGTGTGTGTGTGTGGTACTGGGGATGGAACCCAGGGGCATTCTACCTCTAAGCTACACCCCAGTCCTATTATTTTATTTTTGAAACAGGGTCTCACTAAGTTGTGGAGGGCCTAAGTTGCTGAGGCTGGGTATGAACCTGCAATTCTCCTGTCTCAGCCTCCCAAGTACTAGAATTACAAGCATTGTGCCACCACACCTGGCTCCCAAACTTATTTTTTAATGTTTTAGATTCTATTCTTGATGTCCAAAGTATGTATGTATGTATGTATGTATGTATGTATGTATGTATTTATTTATTTATTTATTTATTTTAGCCCTGGGGGTTAAATCCAGGGGCATTCTACCTCTGAGCTACATCCCCAACCCTTTTTATTTATTGTTTTCAAGCAGAGCCTTGATGGATTGCTGAGAGTCTCTAAATTGCTGAGGCTGTTCTCAAACCTGTGAGCCTCCTGTCTGAACTTTCCAAGTACTGGGATTACAGGCATGTGCCACCACACCTGGCTTCACAAGGAATTTTTAATTATTATTATAACAAGGCAGAAAATAAAAAATATACTTATTGGATAAATTTTTGGAAAAAAAATAGGTTAAATACAGTGGGAAGAAAGGATAGTCCTCAGAATCACTGATTTCAGTAGATTGTGGCATTAATATGTCACTGATTGGACAAAATATGAATTTACCGTTCATCTCCCTATCAATTGACTAATAAATTTCTAAACTAAAACTTGAAACAAACAAAAACCCTGCATTCATTAAGCCCAATATACGTTCTTTTTTTTTTTGCAGTACTGGGGATTGAACTCAGGGGCATTCTACCTCCGAGCTATACCCCCAGCCCTATTTTTTTATTCTTTATTTTGAAACCAGGTCTCACTAAGTTGCGGAGTGCCTCACTAGGTAGCTGAGGCTGGCCTCGAACCCGGATCCTCCGGTCTCAGCCTCCCAAATGCTGGGATTACAAGCGTGCGCCACCACGCCCGGCTCCCAATATACGTTCTGTGGATTTTAGTATGCATTCATATAATTTGAAGGAAACTCCAGTTGATAATTACCCACATCGAGTTATAGATAATATATTTTTGGAAACATTACACACAAATTCTTCCAAGTGACAAAAAAAAAATTACTAGTGTTGGGATCTTAGTGGGGCCCGGCTAGACCTTGCCTCAAGATGGCGCCTGGCAGAGTGCCAGGAGCAGCTGCAGGTGGTAACATCCTAGGACTGCGCCACGCTAGAGCACATGCACCAGCACGCCCGGCCCGGGGCCTGAGAGTGCTCCCAGGTGAGAGCTGGATGCAGGCACCTCGTGGCTCAAGCCCTGGTTGGCTTTAAGAGTACTCCACCTCTCGCCCAGAGAGTAAACAAACGAACGGTTACGGAGAGGAACAATAAGGGGACCGGTTACGGAGAACGAGAGTGGGGGGAGAGAGAGGATTGCAGCCAGAGAGACGGTTACTATCAGGGTTAAGAGAACGATTACTGTTACTGCTTGGGTAACGTCCTCGGTCCCAGAGAGAGATACTGAGAGAGAGAGAGAGAGAGGTACAATAAAAGAAGCTTGAACCAGAAACGCATGATTATCGTCTCCATTGGGTCCTCGAGGTTGAGGGTCCCGCGCGGGGGACGATAACTAGTCTTTCCTATGTAAAAATAGTCTGTATTTTGTATCTATGTAAAAATCTTTGTGAATTAAAAAAAAAAATCTGTCCAAAGATTGTAAATGATACAGATTGGCAGCATATATCACAGGCCCTTAGTAAACATGAAGAAAATTAAACACATCTCAATAATAATGTTAGGCATTTAAAACTGAAATATGATTTTAAATATAGCTATCATTATTAATGCTACAAAGCAGCTACATATGAAAATAAGATAAAAGTGTGTTATTGTTAAGTACATAATATGGATCATTGATTTTTGGCAGGACCATACTAGTGCTCAGAAGACTAGCCAAGAACATTATGAGCAAAATAATAGGAATTTGACTCATTTGGCAGAAACCACAACAAGTGTTAACATTATATGAAGAACATTTTCCTAAAGTACAAACATCAAACCATACATTACTTGAATGAGGTAAGACATGTTAAATATCATCTAGTCATTTTAGATACAGTCGCTCATGCCAACCATTAGCTGTTGTGGAACAACTAATAATTATTACTAGATTTCTGGATTTCAAAAAGGCAGATACGTCTATAGGTGAATATTTTGTGAGGATTTGTTTCTACATGTCAAAAAAGACTATAGGTTGTTATTTGTTTGGTTGGTACTGGGGATTGAACCTAGGTGTTTTTAATAGTGTTGACTGTGGAGTCCTCCACAAAAACAATTATACTAACTTGTTAGTCAAGCAAAGAGGAGGATACTACACTGTGACAGAAAAGAACAGAGCCCTCTTAATGTCTCAGCAAGAGAAAGTCCTAGAGCCAAGGCAAGTCCTTCAAACTGGGAACTGGTTGGGATTAGGCATACTTTATGACATAATGGTTTAGGATTGGTGGACACAGTAAATCCTTAAGTATTAAAGTGTGGAAAAGCCAGGTATCATGATACCCACACCTCTAATTCCCATACTTGGGAGGCTGAGACAGGAGAATCACAGGTTTGAGACCAGCCTCAGCAACTTAGGGAGACTCTCAGTAACCTAGTCAGATCCTGGTTCAAAACAACAACAACAAAAATTGTAAAGGGCTGGAGGTGTAACTTGGAGGTAGAATGACTCTGGATTCCATCCCCAATACTGTTGCAAGGTGACCCCCAGAGACACACTAGACTTCACTGTGCCAAAGAGGTCGCTTTATTTACCAGCCGGCCAGGGCGAACAGCCTGAATGCTGAATGTTGATGTGGGCCAGTTTTATACTCCTTGGTTACAGAGTTGGGGTACGGAAAAGTCAGGTTTTTATGGTTATAAAGTCATTATGTCAGCATTCGGGAGGCTGAGACCAGAGGATCCGGGTTCGAGGCCAGCCTCAGCTACCTAGTGAGGCGCTCCGCAACTTAGGGAGACCCTGTTTCAAAATAAAGAATAAAAAATAGGGCTGGGGGTATAGCTCGGAAGTAGAATGCCCCTGAGTTCAATCCCCAGTACTGCAAAAAAAAAAAAAAAAAAAAAAAATCATTATGTCATTCCACAAACCAGGTTTTTGTTTAGGACAGACAACATGTCTTAGATGCTATTTTGTGGTCCAGACAGCTTTCTCATACGTGTGCACAGCAAAGCAGGTAACAGAAGCAGATAAGAGCATTAGAATTCCTTTCTACATCCTGGTTTAGTTACAGGATACCTCTCTGACCTTTAGTCAAAAGTCAAGGGGAGACCTTGCCTAAGACTTTTACCTAAAAATGGATATATACTGTTTCAATACCACCCAAAAGAACAATAAGTATAGAGAAAACAATTGTTCTAGTTAGACTTGCTGTTTGTCCAGGTGAGTATACAGTTTTTCTGATAAAAAAGGAGGAACCTTGCTGATAAACCGGTTTGTATGAATTCTCTGAAGCAAATGCTGAAGGCAGTGGTTATTTATCGGTTCACAGTGTTATCTACTTAGGCTAGAACTTCCTGGGGTGGGGGTGGGGGTGGGGCATTAAGCTCTGTTGACACAGATAATGTCAATTCTCAGAAGAATGCCTATAAAAACTGCATCTAGAAAAAATAATTTGAATGGTCAGGGTTATGATAATGTCGCAACGTATACATGGAAAACATACGGGAGCAAAGCAGAAAATCTCTAAGTTAGCGACTTCTTGGGTTCTACATTCTTTTGCCTTTGTAGAAAACATGCAACAACTTTTTTGGGATCACGGTTGGAGATTATTGAAAATAACCTTAGGAAAGAGAAATTTGAAGTCATTTTTTTTTTAAATGAGAATCAAGCAAAGCTATTATTGTAGGGCGTTGAGTTGGCTGGGACAGCCCCTCACCCTTCCCGAGACAGGATAGCCCCCACCCTTCCTGAGACAAGACAGCCCCCTCCCTTCCGGACTCATCCTAGCCCTGGCAACAGGGCTCCACCAATCCCCTGCCTTCTTTGTGTTACCTTTCTCCGCCCCACGCACAAGTTTCCCCACCTCTGTACACTCCCTATAAAAGGCTGAACTAATACAAAGTAGGGGTTTGTGCCACGATTCCACTGCGTTGGAAAAGGCCGAACCCCAACTCTAGTTGGCAATAAACCCCCTTCTTGCTATTGCAGTACTCTGTGTGCAGGGATTGCCTCTTGGAGGGGCACGCCTGGATTTGTGCATAACATTATGACACTGGAAACTCAGAGGAAGAGGGCATGCTGTTAGAAATTATTATGATTTTTCAAAAATAAACGTTTCTGTATTTATTTATTTTTTATTTATTTATTTTTCTGGTACTGGGGATTGAACCCAGGAGCATTCTCCGAGTTACACCCCCAACCCTAATTTTTTTTTTTTTTTTTTTTTTTTTTTTTGTGGTACTGGGGATTGAACTCAGGGGCATTCTACCTCCGAGCCATAACCCCAGCCCCAGGGTCTCCCTAAGTTGCAGAGTACCTCACTAGGTAGCTGAGGCTGGCCACGAACCTGGATCCTCCGGTCTCAGCCTCTCAAATGCTGGATTACAAGTGTGCGCCACCAAGCCCGGCTCTAATTCTCTGTTTTGAAACAGGGTCTCACTAAGTTGTGGAGGGCCTCACTAACTACCTGAGGCTGGTCGCAATCCTGTGATATTCCTGTCTCAGCCTCCTAAGTACTGGGGTTACAAGCGTGCGCCACCACACCTGGCTGAAATTATTGTGATTTAATAGTTATATTTTTCTACAACATAAGCCAAAGTTATAAATTTTAAAATAACCACTTTTAAATGTGCTTACCAAGTACAAATTTGGCATAATATCTTAAGGAATACTGATTTTGTATGTAAATTAATCCAGGAACAAAAACTCAGTGTGCATAATACACTTAAAAGCATCAGAAGAGCCGGGCGGAGGTGCACACCTGTGATCCCAGTCCTTGGGAGGCTGAGACTGGAGGATCACAGGTTTGAGGCTAGCCCATGGAAGCTTAACTAGACCCTGTTTCCAAATAAAAAACAAAAAGGGCTGAGGGTGTAGCTCAGTGGTAGAATACCCCTGGGTTCAATCTCCACTATCGTACACACACACACACACCAAATGAATTAATAAATTTTTTAAGACAAAGCAGCTGTGTGTAAGAAAAATATATTTATACTAAACAAATCAGTGTCTTGACACTGACAACACCATTTCCTTACAGGCAATGCTGAAAAAGAATTAAGATGTTTCAGTTCAAATTAACTTAGGGTTCAAATTAAATTCTTTTTTTTTTTTAATTTAAATTTCAAAGTTCTTTTTTCTATGCTGGTTACAAGAATATCATAATTTTTTTTTTCAGTACTAGGGATTGAACTCAGGGGCATTCTACTTCTGAGCTACACCCCCAGCCCTATTTTTTTTTTTTTTTTTTTTTTTTGGCGGTACTGGGGATTGAACTCAGGGGCATTCTACCTCTGAGCTATATCCCCAGCCCTATTTTTTATTCTTTATTTTGAAACTGAGTCTCACTAAGTTGCGGAGTGCCTCACTAGGTAGCTGAGGCTGGCTGCGAACCCGGATCCTCCGGTCTCAGCCTCCCGAATGCTGGGATTACAAGCGTGCACCACCACGCCCGGCTTCCCAGCCCTATTTTTTATTCTTCATTTTGAAACAGGGTCTCACTAAGTTGCAGAGGGCCTCACTAGGTAGCTGAAGCTGACCTTGAACCCGTATCAGCCTCCCAAATTACAAACATGCACCACCACGCCCGGCCATAATTTTTTTTAGAAAGATAGTTTAATTTTTTATTTATTATTTATTTTAATATTTTATTTATTGAACCCAGGGGCATTCGACCTCCAAGCTATACTCCCAGCCCTAGTTTTTATTCTTTGTTTTGAAACAGGGTCTCACTAAGTTGCAGAGGGCCTCATTGAGTAGCTGAGGCTGACCGTGAACCTGCAATCCTCCTTTCTCAGCCTCTCAAGTACTAGGGTTGCAAACATGCACCATCATGCCCGGCTAACAATATCATATTTAAAGAACAAAAAAAAATTTTTTTTTTTTTGCGCTACTGGGGATTGAACTCAGGGGCATTCTACCTCCGAGCTATACCCCCAGCCCTATTTTTTATTCTTTATATTGAAACAGGGTCTCACTAAGTTTCGGAGCGCCTCACTACGTAGCTGAGGCTGGCCGAGAACCCGGATCCTCCAGTCTCAGCCTCCTAAATGCTGGGATTACAAGCGTGCGCCACCACGTCCAGCTGAAAAAATTTTTTTTAATGCTGAAAGAGTGCCATGGCCTCTCAGTGTTCTAGATGTAATTCCAACAGACATGAACTACCACAACCATGGCAACACTAACAATTAAAATTGACTCATGAACAAAGTAAGGAAAACAGTACTGATAGGACTTCAGTAAACATGGATCTAAAATCCACACCTACATTCATCCAGTTGATGTATCCCAATATATTTGCTACAATAATACTGGACATGTTTCCAATAACTTTTGTAGCTCTGGGGATAAATTTAACCTTGTGGTAGCAATTTCCAATCGAAAATTTTATAGCTTTACCATACTAAAGTTTATCAGAGGTATGTGACAACATAAGAAAAACTATATATTGCTTTAGAAAACAAGAAACTGGAGTAAATCAGTACTGAAACTATCATAAAAATTTTTGTCTATGAAACTAAGATGTGTAACTTTTTTTTTTCTTCCTTTTGAACTGGAGATTAAATGCAGGAGCATCCTACCTGTGAACCACACCCCCAGCCATGTATACATAGTTTTTAAAAATTTTTTGGTGTTGGGAATAGAACCCAAGAGCAGTTTATCTCTGGGTTACACCCCAAGCTTTATTTTATTTTTTATTTGGAAATAAGGTTCCACTAAGTTGCTGAGAGCCTCACTAAATTGCTGAGGCTAGCTTCGAACCTGTAATCTTCTATTTCAGACTCCCAAATACTGGGATTAAAGGTACGTGCCACCACACTTAACTTATTTTTTATTTTAAAACAGGGTCTTTCCAAGTTGCTAAGAGAGGCCACAAGCCTATGAAATTTCTGTCTCAGCCTCCCAAGTACTGGGATTACAGGTGTATACCACCATGCCCAGCTAAAATGTGTAACTCTTTTATAACAAATTATTAAATGCTATTGTGGATTTTTTAATTCTAGTGATTAGTTATTTGAGTGAGTTATTACTATTTGAATGAGTTATTACTTTGATTAAAAAATTATCTTTAAAATATATTCAGTAGCGAGGCGTGGTGGCACATCCCAGTACTTGGGAGGCTGAGACAAGAGGATTATAGGTTTATGACCAGACTCAGCTACTTAGTGAGGCTCTCTGCAACTTAGTGAGATGCTGTTTCAAAATAAAGAATAAAAAAAAAAAAATAGGCTGAGGGTGTAGCTCAGAGGTAGAATGCCCCTGGGTTCAATCCTCAGTACTAAAAAAAATATATATATATATTCAATAATAATATATGTTATAATATATTATTGTTGAATATAATAATATATATTGAATATTATATATTCAATAATTTATATATTCAATAATATATTATTATATATTCAATAATTTATATATTCAATAATAATTTAATATTATTGAATATTGAATAATATTGAATATTATATATTCAATAATTTATAGAATATATATTTATAGAATTTATGTGGAATGTTTTAGGCTTCTTATGAACTTCAGTATTAAGAAATAATATTGCCAGGCATGGTGGCAAACGCCTGTAATCCCAGTACTTGAGGGGCTGAGACAAGAGGATCACAAGTTCAAGCCCAGCCTTAGCAACTTAGTGAGACCCTGTTTCAAAGTAAATAAAAAAGGCTGGGGGTTTAACTCACAGACAGAATGCCCCTGGATTCAATTCCCAGTACCAAAAAGAAATAATATACTTGCCTCTAAAAAATGTAAACTTGAGGGAAAGAAGACTAATTAATTTCAAGGGAGGGATACTTTTTTCCTACTTCACACAAAGTATACATATGAGTGCCAAAGCATAAATGTCAACATAATTCTCAAACAAATTGACAGTGAGTCTATGTCAAAGATTTAGTCGAGTCATTAATAATAAGGGTGTTATGGGAGAAGGCATGGTTCTGAGCAGTGTCCGGAGAGTTCCCAGGGAGACCGAGAGGAGCATTCGGTTCAGGACTGGTGTGATGTTCCTTGGCTGATGTGATGGAAAAGATTTTTGAGCACACACCAGTCAAGAGACATAGGTAGAGGTTTATTTCAGAAAGCAAGGAGAACACATTCAGGGCAAAGTGCCTGTCATCTTCAGAGTAAGAGATGCGTCTTGGAGCTGCCTCCTTCTTCTTTTAAAAGAAACTTGGTGGAAGGTGGGAAGGGAGGTGTTTGAGGAGGGAATCAGTCCACTGATCTGCTCCACTTCTGGTTCTTCAATGTGGTCTCCACTGTCTGGTCAAGAGATATCTCTTTTGCTTAAACTATTTATAAGCCAGGCGTGGTGGCGCACGCTTGTAAATCCCAGTACTTGGGAGGCCGAGACAGGAAGATCCAGGTTCGTGGCCAGCCTCAGCTACTTAGTGAGGCCCTCTGCAACTTAGTGAGACTCTGTTTCAAAATAAAGAATAAAAAATAGGACTGGGGATGTAGCTTAGAGGTAGAATGCCCCTGAGTTCAATCCCCAGTACCAAAAACAAAAAACTATTTATAGAGAGTCTGTTTCAAAAACATTAATAATAAAAGTGCTGATGGTGTAGTTCAGAGGTAGAATGTTCCTGGGGTCAATCCCCAGTACAAATAAAATAATGATACTAATATAATAGATATCAAGCCTTGGATTGAGACTCAGGGCTTCAGATTCCAAATCTGGACTAATTTCTCATAGCTCATTGCAGAAGTTATAACCCTTTTGCGTTGCTAGTACATCTATGAATTTGTGCTCAATCTGAGATGCTATTTAGAATCCATTAAGTATTTATTCCTTCTATGCCCAGATTTGTCAAGCTCAGCACTACCGACATTTTCCTTTGTTGCAAGAGGCGGTCGTGTGCACTGCAGGATATTGGCAGGGTCCCCGGCTTCCACCAGCTTGATGCTAGTGGTAACCCCACACACACCTTCCGCTCTGCACATGGCCGCAGTTGAGAACCCCAGTTTCACTCTGTGCTGAACACCTTTGGAATTCACCTCCTCGGTGCTGCCTTCAGCCTGAGCACATGGAGTCGGAGCCCTGAAAACCTGCAGTCCCCTCTGTTGGGTCCCCCTAGACTTCCTGCTGGCCCCTTGCCTACAGTAACTGACATCCTTACTGTGAACCTTTATCTGTTCTTGGAGAGTGTCCAAACCCCCTCGCATCAGCTCCATCCTGTAGCTAGCTCATCCAGTCTGCCTGATTCCATGGCTATTCAAGACCAGGAATTCAAATTGAATTGGCTGCCCAAGAATGATTTACTAGCGGCTTCTGGAAATGTCTCCCACAACTGGATTAACTATTTTGATTAATTTGACCCATCAGTTTGCTGGGAAGGAAGACAATGGCCATTTTATTTATTTATTCACTTAATTTTTACAACTGAATAATTTATTTAGATCCATGCATTTATTTACTTAACTGGGACTGGGACTGAGATAACTTGTATTTAGATTAAATTAAACAGTTAAAATGATCTGATTAGGTGTGTATTGAAACTCAGGTCGAATGCAACTACTACCTCAGTACAAATTATTGCATACCCTTTATTCCCCAGAGAATGTAGCTCAGTTAATAAATAATCACAATTTTCAGAGGCTGTAGCTATTCTTTTTTTCTTGCAGAGAACAAAAGATATTTTTTTTTCCTTCAATTTCAAGCACTATTTTCTTTTTTAAAATTGCTCCTGAAGCCCTGATGCTTCTATGACAGAACCTTTCAGGCAAGAGAGAGTGCAATTCTGTAGTATGTACATAGAACTGAGGATAATAAATGTGTGTCACTTGCATCCACGGTGGATTTCCCGTGTGATGGGGGGAGAATACGAGGAGACAGGCCAGAGGGTTCACTTCACACTAGATTTCTTAGGAAGCTCGTAAAAAGGATTTACTGTATTTTGATTAATCCATCTTTCATCCACCTTGAGTGTCGCCATGGCAACTGGATATTTGTTTCCCAAAGATGGGCTTTCAGACTGTGGAAGGTTCATTCAGCTCCATACAAACCCCCCTGTATTCCTGAGAACCACATCTTTGAAATTCAGCGTGCATAGACAAGGACTCCCGAGCCCTGCGTGCATTGCTCATGCCAATGCCAACATCACGTTATCAATGACAAGACATGATCGATTTTTGAAGCATTTTCTCAGCGCCAACACAGACATCTGTTTCGCCTCTATTCCTCAAAAACATTAAGTATTTTAAGCTTAGCCTAGAGGAAGCTAGCTGAGTAGTCATTATGGGGCTTTTTTTTAAAAAAGAAAAGAAGATACCTCATCAAGGGTTGGTTAGAGTATCCAGATCACAGGTCTTTAGTAGTCCGCCAAAAGATGCTCTTGTAAATAAAAAAATAACCACTCATCAAAAATTAATTATCCCCTCCTCAAAAGACAGTTATAAAGCAGAATCTAATTCAAGGCATACTAACATGCAAAGGACACACATTTTGTAAATGGGGTTGCATGACTTACCCAAGGATCTCACATGAGTTAGAAATGGGATGAGGATGCCGGGCGTGGTGGCGCACGCTTGTAATCCCAGCATTCGGGAGGCTGAGACCGGAGGATCCGGGTTCGAGACCAGCCTCAGCTAACTAGTGAGGCACTCCACAACTTAGTGAGACTCGGTTTCAAAATAAAGAATAAAAAATAGGGCTGGGGGTGTAGCTTGGAGGTAGAACGCCCCTGAGTTCAATCCCCAGTACCA
>PVLC010031451.1:6781-18885 GCA_004027655.1 Graphiurus murinus
CATTTTACCTCCGAGCTACACCCCCAGCCCTATTTTTTATTCTTTATTTTGAAACCAGGTCTCACTAAGTTGCGGAATGCCTCACTAGGTAGCTGAGGCTGGCCTCGAACCTGGATCCTCCAGTTTCAGCCTCCCAAATGCTAGGATTACAAGCGTGCGACACCGTGCCTGGCACCACATATACTTATTAGGGCCACTGAGGAGTTTAGAAGTTTAATACAAATCAATATATGTGTTATAGAATATATCTAAAATCATTAATTAGCAAGTGTGCTTTGAAAGGAAATATTAACCAATTTTCTGTATGTATATAAATAATTCTAGAAACAAAAAAATTCACATAAACATATAAAAATTTCTATATTCCAGCATCCACCATTAGCCATGGGGTTGTGAGAGGGATCTGCAGAAGAACCCATGGAGGTATGAGGCCCCCAATATGGAACCAGGATTCCCAAACATAGCCCCAAACAAAGGATGAAGAGATGATTCTCAAAGAATCTCTAGCAATGTATGTTTTAATAAAAGGAAAACCAGTAACTTTAACAATGGAGAAACCTGGAAGGCATCATCTTAACACATCACATTTGTGGTAATCTTGCAAAAAAAAAAAAAAAAAAAAAAAAGCATTTCAATCTAATTAAAAAAAAAACCCTCCCCCAAAAAACAAACTGAGAGTCTACAAATAACTGACCATTATCCTGCAAAAGTGTCTAGATCAGGAAAGAATCTGCTTGGAGGAAGCTAAGAAGATGTGACAGATAAATGCAAGATAGAGGAGGAAAAATGACATTAAGGGAAAACGGGTAAATTTCAAGTAAAGTCTGTTGTTCAGTCATTAATATTGGACCAATGTTAATTTCCTAGTTTCCTGGTTCAATTAACATTAAACCAACTTATGTTTATGTATGGTATTGAAGATTTAACTGGAGGGGGGGTTCTGTCTTTGAACTACATCCCTGGGGCTTTTTTATTTTTTTATTTTGTCACAGAATCTGGCTAAATGCAGAGGCTGGCCTCCAACCTGTGATACACCTGTCTCAGTCCCCCAAGTACTGGTATAACAGGTGAGCAGCATTGTACCCAGCTACTATCCAGAGGTTTTTATTTAAACTTGGTGGGAGAGAGAGGATGTGATTAGTTCATTTCTCAGGGATGTACTAGAGATTGAACCCAGGGGCACTCTAATCATTCAGCAAACTCCCCAGCCCTTTTTCATTTTGAAACAGGGTCATGCTGAGTTGCTAAAATTGGCCTAAAACTTGTAATCCTTCTGCCTCAGATTCCTGAGTAGGTGAGATTACAGGTGTGTGCCAGCATACCTGGTGATTCACTCCATCTTGAATATCAGAAACAAAATGAAATTTTAGAAAGGACCAAACTATAGTGACAAAAACTAGATCAGGATTGCAAGAGTCTTGGGTGGGAAGAGGAAATCAATTACAAAGGGGAACAAGGAACTTTTAGGGTGACGGAAATGTTCTGTATCTTGGTTGTTTTATACATTAGTCAAAACACAATGAAGCCGGGTGTGGTGGTGCATACCTTTAATCCCAGTATATAGGATGCTGAGACAATATCACAGGTTCTAGGCCATCCTGGGCAACATAGCAAGGCCCTTAGAAACTTAGTAAGACCCTATTTCAAAACAAACAAATAAATAAGGGCTGGGGGTGTAACTCAGTGATTGAGTACCCCTGGGTTCAATCCTCAGTAACATACACATACACACACCACCACCACCACAATGAACTATACACTGACAGTACATTTTAATGTTCATAATTATACCTACATAATTCTTTGAAAAACATGACATAACATTTCACACCCAGGATTATAGCTAAAACTAAAATGACTAGGAATACCTTGGGTGGGGAGGGACGGGAGTACTGGGAATTGAACCAAGGGGCATTCTACCTTCGAGCTACACTCCCAGCCCTATTTTATTTTTTATTTTGAAATAGGATCTCACTAAGTTGCTGAGGTTGGCCTTGAACCTAGGATCAGAGCCTCCTTGGTCCTGGGATTACATGCCTGCACCATTATGCCTGGCTCATAATACCTTTGTGTTGGCAAGAATGTAGTGTAATTGGAGCCCTCACATCCTGCTTGTGGGAGTATAAATTAGTGTAAGCACATTGAAAAACTGTTGGACAGGATCCACCAAGGCTCATCAATAGGATAAACTGTCACTGTGATTCCACTCCTAGGCATATTTCCAATAAAAAATACACACCACCAGGTGTGGTGGCATACTCTTGACCCTCAGCAACTTAGCAAGACCCTATTTCTTCTTCATCATTTTAGTCTTTGTCTTCTTCGTCTTCTCTGTGTGTGTGTGTGTGTGTGTGTGTGTGTGTGTGTGTGTGACTAGGGATTGAACCCAGAGGCACTCTACCTCAGAGCTATACCCCACCCCCCGTCCTATTTTATTTTTATTTTGAAACAGGGTTTTGCTAGATTGATGAGAGTCTCACTACATGCTGAGGCTGGCCTCGAACCTACGATCCTCCTGTCTCAGTCTCCCAGGTACTGCGATTGCAAGTGTGTGCCACCATGCTCAGTTAGTGAGACCCTATTTAAAAATAATAATAATAAAATAAAACAGGACTGGGGATGTAGCTTAGAAATAGAATGCCTCTAGGTTCAATTCCCCAGTACAAGAAGGAGGAGGAGGCGGAGGAGGAGGAGGAGGAGGAGGAGGGGGAGGAGGAAGAGGAGTTAAGTACAAGAAGGTTCCTAATATTATTCATAAAATTCCCAAAGTGGAATTAACCTGAATCAACCCAAATGTCTACCAACAGGAGAATGAACTAGATTTGGCATTTTCTTTCTTCTTTTTTTTTTTTTTTTTTTTTTTTGCCGTACTGGGGATGGAACCCAGGGGCATTCTACTTCTGAGCTATACCCACAGCCCTATTTTTTTAATTCTTTATTTTGAAACAGGGTCTCCCTAAGTTGCGGAGGGCCTCACTAAGTAGCTGAGGCTGGCCGAGAACCTGGACCCTCCGGTCTCAACCTCCCAAGTACTGAGATTACAAGTGAGCACCACCACGCCCGGCTAGATTTGGCATTTTCATTACAAGAGACTACTAGAGTGAAGAAACTGCAGTATACAAATAAATAGATGAATCTCACAAACAGTATTGAGCAAGAGGCAGACACGAAAGAACACACACTTCAGAACTCCATTAATACAAAACTCAAAAATAGGCAAAAAGAATCCACAGCAACAAAAGTCAGAATAATGTTTGCAAATTTTTGGAAAGGAAGTGCCATTGACTGGAAAGGAACACACAACAGGCATTTGGGGACCTCTTAATATTTTATTTCTTGATCCATATAGTGGTGCTTGCACAACCACTGTTGACTCTTGTAGCTGTCTCCCAACAGGCTGGTTTTTGTCTAATGCTCAGTGTTATGTTAGGTATTGGGAAAAAGATACTGTGAATCCTCAGATCAAAATGGTTCATGAGCACTATCCTGTAAAGCATAAAACAATCATCACTATTTTCTGCATTGCTTAGTTTTATCTCTTTTAATAATAATCTTCTAGAAATATTTTATTTGGAAAAGAAACTTCCTGAGACAAAGCAGCAATCTCAAAAAATGGTTGTTTTAAATCTATAGAGTTTTTAGATAACACAAAAAGGGTTGCTTATATTAAACACTCTTGTTATACCTTTGTGTTCAAAATTCCTTTTTTGTGTGGTACTGGAGATTGAACCTGGAGCATTCTACCTCTGAGCTAAACTCCCAGCCCTATTTTATTTTATTTTATTTTTATTTATTTTATTTTATTTTGAAGCAGTGCCTCACCTATGTTTTGGAGGGTCACACTATGTTGCTGAGGCTGGCTGTAATCCTGCATTCCTCCTGTCTCAGCCTCTCAAGTACTGGAATTACAGGCAAGCACCACCACACCTGGCTGGGTTCAAATATTATTGTAGGAGAAATTGTCAGAAACAGAACATCCAAAGGTAGATGTGTTGTTGTTGTTGTTATTTTGTGGTAATGGGGATTGCGCCTAGGGGCATTCTACTACTGAGTTATAACCCAACCATTGTGTTGGGGTGAATCCTCAGCTCAGGAACTTAGGATCTGCAGGGTCCTTGGCTAATGTGACAGAAAGGAATTTCAGTATGTGCCAGTCAAAGACATGGGCAGAGGTTTATTTGGGAAGAGGGAAAAAAGGAAATAATACACATTCAAGAGAGAATGGGGGCCACCTCAAGATGAGGAAGGGCATTTTGGGAAGTTTAGGACTCTTCTTAAAGGGGACTTTTGTGAGGGGTAGGCTAGAGGAGGTATGTGGAGGATGATCTCAGTCCAGTAGTTCCTGAGACAGTTTATGGTGGTCGAGTGCTGGTCAGCTCTAGGGTGGATGATCTCAGTCCAGTAGTCCTGAGGCACTTCCTGGTGGTCTGGTTGTCTGGTCAACCTTGTGTCCTTAGGCTGATTGGGGTCCTCATTAGCTGATTGACATATAAGCTGAAGAGTGTCCTAAATTATAGGTTTCTCAAAATATCATACCTGTCTTTTTATCAATGCACAGAGCAAGTATAGTTTCTTTTAGTTAACTCCAAGATGTATAGATTTCCTAGGAATTTGGAAGAGTCAGGCCTGGGAAAAAGAACTGGTTTGTAGAGGCTGAAGCACTTCAGCTCCAGGTTTTTATATTAAAGTTATATTTTACTTTCCCTTCCTGGCTGTCTCCTTTCTACCTACTTATTTCTTCTATCCAACATCAATTGTGGTACTGGGATTAAACTCAGGGGCATTCTACCTCTGAGCTACATCCCCAGCCCTATTTTTATTCTTTATTTTGAAACAAGGTCTCACTAAGTTGCAGAGGCCCTCACTAAGTAGCTGAGGCTGGCTGTGAACCTGTGATCCTCCTGTCTCAGCCTCCCAAGTACTGGGATTATAAGCGAGTGTCACCATGTCCAGCCTATTTTTTTATTTTGAAATAGGGCCTCACTAAATTGCTGAGGGCCTCATTAAGTTGCTGAGGCTGGCTTCAAACCTGGGATCCTCCTATCTCAGTCTCCCAAGCAATAGGGTTACAGGTGTGTGCCACCTCACCTGGTTGGTAGGTGGGTTTTATTGTTATTTTCATTTTGTGGTACTGGGGATTAAACTCAGGAGCATTCTACCTCCTAGCCACACCCCAGCCCTTTTTATTTTTTTTTATTTTGAAATAAAGTCTTGCAAGTTGCTTGAGAGTCTCACTAAGTTGCTGGAGCTGGTCTCAAACCTGCAATCCTCCTGTCTCAGCCTCCCAAGTACTGGGATTACAGGCATGTGCCACTAAGCCCAGCTGATAAGTATGTTTTTAATATTGAAACTGATGGCCAAAATGCCTAGTAGGGAGGCTAAACCAATTTATACTGAGACTGACAATATGCAACTATGAGATATTCATATCAAACTCATAGGAAAATTGTAATTATACAAATTAATATATGGAATGTTCCTAACACACCATAAGTGCTTTATATATTTTATTGCTGTACAAGTTCTTTTAACTACATTCTTAGCAATCTAGAATATTATCAAATTATGTATGGGTGCCTCTAAAGCTCTGAGGTAAATAAATCTCTTCTATTTAAATTTAGACTGCCTCAGGTATTTCATTATAGTAATGGAAAACAGGTCAATATGCCCAGCTCCTCCCCGATTCCCACTGACCCTCACTTTTTTTTATTAGGTATTATTGTAAAACAAAGAAGTAACGGTGATGCCCCACAGCACCCCCTTTCTCACATGCCTCCTCCTTCACACTGACTTCTCCCCAGTGCTCACAGGCCTCCTCTTGGCACCGACTTCCTCTCCATTCTTACTGGCCTCCTTCTGGCTGTAGATACCCTCCCCCAAACTGGCAGGCCTCCTTCTGAAAGCCGACTTTCTTCTGCATTCTCACTGGCCCTCCTTTCTGAGGCCAACTCACTCTACCATCCTCCTTCTGGCTGCAACTTCCTCCTGGTTCTTACAGGTCTCCTTCCAGGCCCCGGCTTCCCTCTGTTCTTACAGATCTTTTTCCAGCCACAGACTTCCTCTCCATTCTCACATGTCTTTTTCTGGCAACACACTTCCTATAACATACTTCCTCCTGGTTCTCACAGGCCTCCTTCCATCTGCAGACTTCCTCGAGGTTCTCACAGGTTACTGTCCAGCCCCACATTTCCTCCAGTTCCTTACAGGTCTCCTTCCAACTCCAGAATTCCTCCCAGTTCTCTCAGGTCTCCTTCCAGCCTCAGACACTCTACCCTCTCCCTCCTCACAGACCATTTTTTAGCAACAGATTTCATCCACTTCTTCACAGGTCTCCTTCTGGCTCCAGACTTTGGCTATCATTAGTCTTACTTCCCCCAAGACTTCCTTCCGGTTCTCACAGGTCTCCTTCCAGCAGTCAACTTCACCCCAGTTCTCACAAGTCTTTTCCCACCCTAGTCTTCCTCAGCATCTTCACAAGACTCCTTGCCACCCACAAACTTTCTCTACATGTAGACATCTTCCTCATTCTTTTTTTTTATGTATGTATTTATGTATGTATGTATGTATGTGTGTGTGTGTGTGGTACTGGGGATTGAACCCTGGGGCATTCTACCTCTGAGCCCTATTTTATTTTTTACTTTGAAACGGGGGCTCACTAGGTTGCGGAGGTTGTCCTTGAACCTACAATCCACGTGTCTCAGCCTCCCAAGTACTGGGATTACAGGCCTGTACCACCACCAAGTCTGGCTATCTTCCTCCCCACTGCTTTGGTATCAAGGATTGAACCCAGAGGCATTATATCTCCGAGCTATAACCCCAGCATGATTTTATTTCTTATTTGGAAACAGGGTCTTGCTAGTTTGCTGAGAGCCTCACTAAGTTGCTGAGGCTGTTTTTGAATCTGCAAACCTCCTGTCTCAGCCTCCCAAATACTGGGATTATAGGCATGTGCCACCACATCCAGCTCATCTTCTTTCTTACAGTTTTTTCTGTCTGGCTGAAGACTTCCTCCCCAACCTCCAGAAGCTTATTTTATCCATGTCTCTCCTTTGCCTCAGCAATTCAATCTCATTACAAAAAGAAGCTACCCCTATCCTTGAAACTAAACACGTTCTATGGATCCTATATCTGATTTCTTCAATGCCTAGAACTTCCAAATATTCTTTTCCTTTTCTGTGTTTAAAAACTTCCTTCCTTCAGCTGGGCATGGTGGCGCACGCTTGTAATCCCAGCATTTGGGAGGCTGAGACCGGAGGATCCGGGTTCGTGGCCAGCCTCAGCTACCTAGTGAGGCATTCCGCAACTTAGTGAGACTCGGTTTCAAAATAAAGAATAAAAAATAGGGCTGGGGATGTAGCTCGGAGGTAGAATGCCCTGAGTTCAATCCCCAGTACCACACACACAAAAATTAAAAAATTAAAAATAAAAACTTCCTTCCTTTCCATTACTTCCCAGTGGTCTTTGGACTTAATCTCCTCCAACTGAAACCGTATGTCCCCTGACCTATGTATGCCTCCATTCTTTTTTTTTTTTGGTGGTGGTGGTGGTGCTGGGAATATAACCCAGAGCCTCTTGCATGCTAGGCAAGCACTTTCCCACTGAGCCACAAGCCTAGCCCTTCCATTCACCTTTGAACTATTAGGAATTGGGGTTTCTAAAAAGGCAACTGTTTGAACTAAGGGAGAACTAAGGTGGTCCATTACCTATTCTCCCTCCCACCTTTTTAGACCAGAAAGCAGGTGAATCTGAGGCAGGTGGACAAGTGATACCTGCAGAGACTCCAGCATTAAGCCCTGTGGGCTGCCTTGGGGGAGGTTCCATTTCTCTGAGATCCTAGATGGACTTACCTGAATCATAAAGGCTCCAGGGGAATTAAATATGAACAATAGACAGCAAATGAGCTGTGGCCTCCTTTGATGTGGGAGGGGATCCTGTTGATACCTGGGAAGTTCCAGAGCAAAGTAGAGAGTTCATGTGTACCTTCTGAGAGTGTACAATGCTGTGGAAAACAGAGATCAAGGTCCCCACAACCAGCTAAGAAATGAGCCACCTAATATAGCCACTGCCAAGGAAGGACAACTGCTGCAGGAGGAGACAACTGACAACCTCAGCTTGGTTCTCAAATTTGTAGGCTTGGCAGACAAACCAGATAACATCTTCAGGATAATAGGTGGTCAAGTAGAAGAAAGAAATTATGGGGGTGGGGGAAATCAGAACATTAAATAGCTTTATAACTGAAGATAAAAGATTAAAATAAATGAAGTACTAAGATATTTCTAAAAGAGCAGTACAAAACAACTGATATCATTAATATATATTTGAACTGAAATGATATATTTGAATAAAGATAGTAGAAAATAAATAACTCCAAACATTGAATATTGTGTGGAGGGAGAGGGGAAGTACTGGGGATTAAACAGAGAGGCATGCTATCTCAGAGCTACACCCTCAGCCCTATTTTATTTTTATTTTGAAACAGGGTCTCACTAGGTTGATGAGAATCTCACTACTTGCTGAGGCTATCCTCAAACCTGTGATCCTCCTGTCTCAGCCTCCCAAGTACTGGGATTACAAGTGCCACCATGCCCAGCTCAAACATTGAATCTTTGACTACCAACCAAATGCAAAAATGTACAAGTCAATAATGAAGGAAAACAGGGATTTTTCAGTTCATACAGTGTACTTTGGTTTTGTTGTGGTGGTGGTGGTTACAAAGTCTGGGGATTGAACTCAGGGCCTTGCACATGCTAGGCAATTGCTCAGTCGTTGAACTACAGTCCCACCTTTGCGCTTTTTTGTTTGTGTGTGTATGTTTGTGTGTTTTGTTTGTTTGTTTTTTTGGTTCTTTGGTGGTGGGGTTAGTACTGGGAATTGAATCTGGGGGCATTCTACCTCTCAACTATACCCCCAGCCCTTTTTACTTATTTTTTATTTTATTTTATATTTTGTGTGGTACTGGGGATTGAGCCAAGGGGCATTTTATCTCTGAGATACAGCCCCATCACTATTTTATCTTATTTTGTTTTGAAACAGAGTCTCAAAAGGTGCTGAGTCTCATTATGTTGTTGAGCCTATTCTCAAACTTGAAATCCTGTCTCAACCTCCCAAGTACCATGATTACAAGCATGCACACCTGACTTCATTTTTTTTTTTTTTTTTTTTGCGGTACTGGGGATTGAACTCAGGGGCATTCTACCTCCAAGCTACACCCCCAGCCCTATTTTTTATTCTTTATTTTGAAACCGAGTCTCACTAAGTTGCGGAGTGCCTCACTAGGTAGCTGAGGCTGGCTGCGAACCTGGATCCTCCGGTCTCAGCCTCCCGTATGCTGGGATTACAAGCGTGTGCCACCATGCCCGGCTCCTGACTTTTTTTTATGTTATTTATTTTCCTGTGTGTGTAGTACCAGAGGTTGAACCCAGAGGCATTCTACCTCCGGCACTATTTTATTTTTATTTTGAAACAAGGTCTCACTACATGGATGAGAGTCTCACTACTTGCTGAGGCTGGTCTCTAACCTGTGATCCTCCTGTCTCAGCCTCCCAAGTACTGGGATTACAAGTGTGCCACCACACCTGGCTACACTTTGGTTTTTAACACAAAACTTTATAGAATATTTGTATTTCTCAAGCTGATGTAATTTTACCACATTTATCTCAAAAATATTGCATTAATGTTCCCTAACCTTTAAAACCTTTCTAAACAGAAAATAATAAGTGGTAATTCTTAGTGTACATTTCTAATACATTTTGTAGACCATGAGAAGTGTAAATGTCTTGAAAAGTACACCAGTGATCAACAGAGGAATTAGCTGCTGCTGGTATGATGCTCACAGAATAAGGGTATTCCATATGAGGCATTCTCTATATAGTATTCATGTCCTGAGTGCATCTGCAGCATATATTTTATGTTTATTTCCTGCTTTTGCTTAATGTTGTATAATTGTTGTACACACCCAAAAAGTTGAAAAGGTGTTGAAGAAAACCATGAAGTCAGCAAAGTGATGAAGTGGATCTTTTCCTTACAGGGGTTCTTGTCTACAAAGTGTGAAGAATGACATTCAAAGACAACAGAAAGGCAAGCAGGGAGTTTATTGTAAAGAGAACAGGAAAGGGAAAAAGAAGCAGAACACCCTTTTGGGCAATGGGCACCCTGGTGTCCAGCAGCTGCTTTCTAGGCACTACTTGAGAGTAGCCCAAGCCAAGTGCCATCAATTACAAACTGCTTTCTCCCCATGTCCACACCATCTGCTGAAGAGAGGTGCAGGCCACCCCTAGGGGCTTTGGTCAGCCTTGATGTCCAGCAGGTGCCTTCGGGTCACTACCAGGGAGTTGCCCGGACCAAGTACTGTCAACCTGCGAGAGAGAGAAAAGTTACCCAAAGGGAGGGGTTCCCAAAGTGGGTAACCATTTAGAGTGACTGGCCTAGGGGTTTATATACTTGAGTCCTTTGTCAGTTGGGGGTCTCAGAGGCAGTTTTCTGGGATTTGCATAGTGTATTTGCACAGTGTCCTTCTTTGCGCCTCCTTCTCTCAGTTGGGGTTCCAGATGCTATTTCCTGGACTCTCTGAGAAATCTTCTGGTATCATCATCAGGAGTCTTGTGAAGCTCTGATCACTCTCAGGAGGCTTTTGATCTCAATATCACTTGACATTTGGGATGTCTGTCTTTTCAGGAGTTTTGAAAGTTAGTTAGCATCTGCTGCCTCTCAGGAAATGATGTTTTTCCATCGTGGCCCTGGCCCTATCTGCCTACTTCTTTCTACCTCCTCCGAGCCAGCAGCCACTACAATGGAAGAGGTTCAGATTCAGAGTAATTGTTATAAACCATACTGTTTAGCAAACAAAACTGATACTTTAAACAATCCACATATTCATATCAAAGTTCATTCTTTACACTTGGGTATTCTTTCATGTTTTAGGTACATTTTATTCTTAGTTATATTGCAATGAATTTAGTGGAGGTTTGGCTGGGAAATAAGCACCTGGTTAGTGTTTTTACTTGAAGTGTCTGACAGGCAGGAGCAGATTACTCACATTAACCAGAAAGGTAGCCTCCAACCTCAAGAAAGTGGTACCAGAGCCAGGTGTGGTGGCGCATGCTTATAATCCCAGTACTTGGGAGGCTGAGAGAAGAGGATCACAGGTTCAAGGCCAGCCTCAGCTACTTAGTGAGGCCCTCCACAACTTAGTGAGACCCTGTTTCAAAATAAGGAATAAAAAGTAAGGCTGAGGCTGGCCTCAGCTACTTAGTGAGGCCCTCTGCAACTTAGTGAGACCCTGTTTCAAAATAAAGAATAAAAAATAGGACTGGGGTGTAGCTCAGAAGTAGAATGCTCCTGGGTTCAATCCCCAGTACAGGAAAAGAAAGAAAGAAAGAAAAAGAAAGAAAGAAAGAAAGAAAGAAAGAAAGAAAGAAAGAAAGAGGTACCAGAAGAGCAGGGGAAAGAGAGACTGGGAAGAAACAAAGGATTGTAATTATATCTGAAATGCTCCATGTGCTCCATGTTAAAAAAAAAAAGTCAAAACCCAAAAGTCTAATTGCATATTAACACAGTTAAAATCTCAATTAGGATGGGCATGGTGGCACACACTTGTTATCCTAGTACCTGGGAGACTGAGACAGGAGAATTGCAGGTTCACAGCCAACCTCAGGTACTTAAGTGATGCTTTCCGCAACTTGATGAGACCTTGTTTCAAAATAAATAATAAAAATAGGGCTTGAGGTCTTGAGGTACAGCTCAGAGGCAGAATGTCCCTGGGTTCAATCCCCAGTTACACACACACACACAAAATCACAATTAGGATACATGGGCATCATATTTATTATTATATTTTAATACTATTATTCTCTCTGATTCTCTGAAGGTTGATACTTCAAATTTTGTTTTGTTTTGTTTTGTTTTGTTTTTTTGCGGTACTGGGGATTGAACTCAGGGGCATTCTACCTCCGAGCTATACCCCCAGCCCTAGTTTTTTTTATTCTTTATTTTGAAACCGAGTCTCACTAAGTTGCGGAGTGCCTCACTAGGTAGCTGAGGCTGGCCGCGAACCCGGATCCTCCGGTCTCAGCCTCCCGAATGCTGGGATTACAAGCGTGCGCCAC
>PVLC010031452.1:0-18806 GCA_004027655.1 Graphiurus murinus
CTCTGAGAGTGCAGGGACCTGGAATGGCTCCTGGCCTCCCGCCCCCCACACCCCACGGCCAGTGTGTTGTAGTGCCGGCCGCAGGGCCCTGCACCGCAGCAGGAAGACCTGGCTTTACCAGGACGCATCCATGGCTGCCCCTCCCGCATACCAGGCGGCTCAAGCGGTCACCTCAAGGTGTGCCGCAGAGGGTGCAGCCTTTGGCTAGACGTCCCCTGGGTGAGCCCTTGGCCTGTGGCTGGGTGGCCCTGTCTGGACCTGGCCTGGACCCTGGGGGAGGAGCTTGCGCTGGGACCCCGGCCCTACCCTCTCTGGGCTGCCGGGAGCGTGTGAGAAGGAAGGTGGGCGGGAAGGATGGAAAGATGGGTCCCAGGCTGAGCGGCGGGGGCGCCTTGCGGGCCCTGCCCCCCCCATTTCCTCTCGGTTTCGGTTGTCGATGAGCGGAAGCAGCAGTTACTGGAAGTGAGAGGTTTGGGGGGAGCTGGGGCTCCGAGTGTGCGTTTTTCCCTGGCAGCTTCTTGGTAAGAGGGTGGGGGGGTGCTGAGCCGCTGTGGGGGGGGGGCCTCCTGGGCCTCCATCTCCTCATCCTTAAGTGGAGTGGCCTGGGTTAGTCCTGGCTCCTGGGGCCCCTTGGGAGGCGCCCCGCCTCCCTCGCTCCCCCTCCAGGGGTCAGACAAGGGTGGCTGCAGCCAAGACTGACCAATGGCAGAGGCCAGAGCTGTGACGTCCATCCATGATGGCGGCCTCCTCCGTGGCCCCAGGGTCTGCCTGGCAGCTGTTAATGGCACATGGTCAGGACTGGGGTGAGCCTGGGGCCAGGCGGGTCTGCAGTCCAAGCTGGGCCCCGCTGGGCCTTCGAGCACCTGGTTGGGTCAGGCTGGCTGCGTCTGGGGAACAGTGCAGGCCGAGGGGTTGGCCTCACAGCGGGGGCGGCCTGACCTCAGCTGCGTGCCCCCTCCGGGCTGGCCACCCTCCCTGGGGGCGCATCCCCCTGGGGTTGCTGTGCTGTAGTGGTTTATTTTTATGCAGGGTCTCACGTTTTGAGGTCATTGTAGATTTTCAAGGCTGCCAGCAGTGATTGGTGGTACCTGGGCATGGTGGCACACACCCGTAGTCCCAGCACTTGGGAGGTTGAGACAGGAGGGTAGCAGTTTGAGGCTGTAACTTAGATTCAAGGGTGTAACTTAGCTAGATCTTGTTTCATGATAAAAAATAAAAGGAGTTGAGGGTGTAGCTCAGAGGTAGAGCACCCCTGAGTTCAGTCCCCAGCACAACACACATATACACACAAGGGTGACAAATGAGCTGGATGTGGTGGCGCACGCTTGTAATCCCAGTACTTGGGAGGCTGAGACAGGAGGATCCAAGTTCGAGGCCAGCCTCAGCTACTTAGTGAGGCCCTCTGCAACTTAGGGAGACCCTGTTTCCAAATAAAGAATAAAAAATAGGGTTGGGGGTGTAGCTGGGAGGTAGAATGCCCCTGAGTTCAGTCCCCAGCAGGGCACACAAGAAGTGATGACAGTTGGGTCTCAGGTGGCCCACCGTGTTCCCCGTGGAGGTGTCTGGCCCTTCTGGGTGCTGTGGGGCCTCACAAGGAAAGGTCTCTTCAGTGGCTTAGGGGTAGAATGCTTGTCTAGCATAGATGAGGTGCTGGGTTCTAGTCCCAGCACTGCCAAAAAGAAAGAAGAAGGAAGGAAGGAAGGCAAAAAGGAAGGAAGAAAGGAAAAAAAGGTCTTTCAGAGACCAGCCCCTGCTGTGGGATTAGTGCAAGGTTGTGCATTATCAGTGCTTTTTTTTTTTTTTTTAATGTGGTACTGGAGGTGGAACACAGGGGCCATCTACCTCTGAGCTACACCTCTAACTGTATTTTTTTTTTTTATTTGGAAAAACAGGGTCTCCCTAAGTTGCTGAGAGCCTTACTGATTTGCTAAGGCTGATTAAGAATCTGTTATGTTTCTGTCTCAGAATCGCAAGTACTGGGATTACAGGCGTGTACCACCATGCTTGGTTTTATTCTTTATTTTTATTTATTTATTTTTTGTGATACTGGGGATTGAACCTAGAGACATGCTATCTCCAAGTTACACTCCCAGCCCTAGTTTATTCTTTATTTTGAAACAAGCTCTCACTAAGTTGCGAGGGCCTCACAAGTTGCTGAGGCTGGCTGCAAACCTGCGATCCTCCTGTCTCAGCCTCCCAAGAACTGGGATTACTGGCATGCACCACCATGCCCGGCTATCCGTGCTTTTCCAGGGTAAAGGGTCTAGAACCTTCCAGACCCAATGATGACTTCTCACAGGGGAAAGCCCACCGAGACTGCCACCCACCAAGGTGGACAGGGCAGTCCCCTCCCAGCATGGCTCCCTCCCTCCTCACCGGGCCCAGCAAGGCTGGCGCAGTTGCTGGCTCCTGTCCTCCGGAGTTCTCTGTGGTTGTGCTGGGCCCAGGGCAGAGCGGGGGTGTCACATGGGTGGTATGTGTGTGACCAGAGCTGGGGGGGTGAGGTGGCCAGCAGCAGAGGTGCATCTGTGTTGGAGGAGGGTCCTCCCCACACTGGTCGGAGAGCAAGAGGAGCTGAGAGTCGTAGGGTTGAGGTGACCTCTGGGACCGCCACTGGAGCCACCACCTAGCTCTGCAGAGTCGGGAGACAGCCTAGAGGTGGCCCCTTCAGGGTGGGTTTCCTGGGAGCTGGTGAAGAATGCAGCCAAGGACCGTCCCTCTCTTTTCCACCCACTGGCCAGTGCTCTGCTCTGGTGGGTGGCCATGGACCCGGGCTTCATCCCTCAGCCATAGTGGTGACCACCGGGTGGGCTGGCCAGTTGGGCACCGTGCACCGGGATGGGGGCAGGCGACCCTGCTGTGCCAGAGGGGAGGGTGCAGAGGGGTGGGGATGGGGGGTCCTTCCTGGGCACCTGGCATGTCCCACTTCCTAGATCCTTACTCAGAGCCCGCCCTTGCCCAAGGGGTTTGTGTTTCAACTGAGCTGCCCCGCCATGAAGACACGTCGTCTGCCCGGCCCTCCCAAGCTGGCACGATCAAGTGATCAAGTAATCAGGCCAGCAGTCCCTCCCTCCTCCTTCCCAGGGAGCTTCTGTTGCCTCTGGGCCCGGAGCCCCAGAGGTCAGGCCCTGTGAAGTGCAGGAGCTGCCATGCGTACACCTGCTCAAGCCTCGGTCTGTGAGAGGGCCCAGCCCGGACCTCAGCGAGCCGGGCCGTGGAGGGAGAAGCCAGGAGGGGCTCAGCCTCCATTTCCTCCTGCTGTGGGGTGTTCTGGGCAGAGGTCAGGGGGCCCGGGAGCCACCCGACCCCAGCGTCCTTGACAGGGACGGCCGGGCGCAGACCCAGGCACCTCTGCGTGCCTGCCTGTGGGCGGGAGACCCTGGGATCCGAGGCAGCCTGGCCCTGGGAGGGGATGGGGCGGCCCCGCTGACCGTCCCCTGAGGGCATCGCAGGGAATCGAGCGGGAAGTTGCCAGATGATTTTGGGCTTTGGCGTCAAGCTCAGTCTGCGATTGCTGGCTTAATTAATCGAGCTTTGGATTAAGCCCTCCTGGCGGCCGGCCCCGGTGCCTATTGATCACCGATCACCTTCCCGGTGTCTGAGGGCCCCTGGGTGGGGGCTGGGCTCCGCCCGTGGGAGCAGAAGCCCCCCGCAGTCCACTTGGACTCTCCCTGTCTCCTTGGGTGCTGGCTCAAGAGCCCTGTCCCCGTGGGTCCCCAGGGGCGTTAGGGAGGGCCTCGTTGAGCTTGGGGCTCCATCTTGGGGGAGGGGGCTGGAGCAGGCGTTTCTCACTCCCCAGCGGTGACCACTGGCTGCTGGGCTACGAGCTTGCTGGCTGCACTTTCAGCAGTGTTGGGAGGGGCTGGCCCAGCTATGGCCCCCGCCCCGTGAGTCGCCACTGCCCAGTCCAGCTGGGCCATCTCCGGGAAGTTGCTTGACCCCTGCAGGGTCCTTTCTGTGCTCAGGAGGCGGCATTTCCCACGGGCGGGGCGGGTGGCAGCAGGACAATGAGCCCAGGGGGGCACTGTTTGCCCCGCAGTGGGAAAGGTGGTCTCCCGGGAGCGGTAGCTGGAGGGGGGGCAGGTTCTGTCCCCATCCATCACCCACACAAAGGGCTTCCCCAGCCAGGCGAGGAAGCAGAGCCTTTCCTGCACTTCCTCTTCCGGCGTATTTTAAAACAACCGAGGATGCAACTGGGGAAAAAGATTGGAAGACAAAAGAGCCAAGTGTGCTGGGAGCAGCTCTCTGGTGGAAAGCCCGGCCCAGCCTGGCCCCTCCAGCCGCCCGGGGCGGGCTACACCTGCCCTGGGCCCAACTCCATTTCCTCCTGTCCACCTCTGGTCTTAGCAGCTGTTGTGCGGGGCAGGGGACTGTCGGCAGCAGACCTGGTCCGGCCTGCCTCCTTCTCTGCCACCCTTTGAGGCCTTTCTTTCTTCTTGAGACCCCGGGAGCCAGGGGCAGCCCCAGCCCCTTGGCTGCAGAAGCCAGGGAGACCTCAGCTTGTTTGCACCTCACTGGGGTAGGTGAGGCCACAGTGGGGGGGGGGGCACAGTTCTTGTCCCTGGAAGGAGCAGGGCCTGAGTGCCCCGAGCTACATGGGCAGCCATGTATCTGTCTTCCACCCAAGACGGGGAAAGAAGCAGGAAGCAGGCGGTGCGGGCGAGCGTGTGTTTTGCTGGAAGCCTGGCTGTGGTCTAGCAGCTAACCGGTCCTCTGCAGGTGTTTAGCGGAAGGCTCCTGGTAGGATGGGCGGGAACCGGGGACCTTGTGTGTCGTGGTCTCTGTGCTGGGGGCACTGGGGAGCCAAGGCGGTGGGGACCTCACATCTCCTGGGGCTTTGTCCCAGAGCTTAGCTGTTTCCAACAGGAAAGGGGACCCCAAGTAGGGGGCGGGGGGGGTCAGCAGGTCACTGAGCTTTCTACCAGCCTGCTGCAAGCACCTGCTCCTGGGAATTGGGGGACTTGGACTGGTCTCTGCCTGAGGGAGGGGCTGAGTCCCAGGACGCACCCCAATTCCCCTCTTCCTCAGAAGCCTGGCCAGAGCTTGTCCCCAGACTAAGCTAGCTGACCCCATGAATGCCCCGTAAGGCCCCCCACCCCGTCCTGCTTAGCCTGCATCAGTCTCTCCCCTCCAGCAGGGGGTCACAGCCTCCCTGCCCGGCCCACAGGTGGCCCCTCAGCCTGTGCAGGGTGGCCAGGGTAGGTGGGTTACCCACGCAGCAGGGCTCCCTGGCTTTGGGCCTGGTGGTGGTGGTCCTGCGACTGGCCTCAGGGTTTTGTTTTTGCAGTACTAGGGATTGAACCCAGAGGCATTCTACCTCCAAGCTATACGCCCCCAGCCCCATTTTTATTCTTTATTTTGAAACAGGGTCTCACTAAGTTGTAGAGGGCCTCACTAAGTAGCTGAGGCTGGCCTCCTGTCTCAGCCTCCCAAGTACTGGGGTTACAAGCGTGTGCCACCGTGCCCGGCTGCCTCAGTGTCTTGGCTGAGCAGGGAAGGGCCAGGCTGGGGACTGTGTGGAGCCGTCTTCGTGACGCTGGCCTGCCCATACCTGTTGGGTTGGGAGCTCACAGAGCAGGGGCCTCTGACCCGGACTCCCCTTCCCAGGCAGAGAGCCCTCTGAGGCTGGCGAGCGGGCAGGCAGGCAGCTGGCTGGCTGGAGGGGTCTGGCTGGCCCTTGGCGGGAAGCTGCAGTGTGGCTAGGGAGGAGGAGACCCTTATCGCTGTTAGTGACCTCTCTGCTGGGGGAAGCTTTGGACGTCTGGAGAGATGGGCCTGGGGAAGGCCAGGCCAGGCCGGGTCTGCCTCTCTGCTGCATGCAGGGGTGATCTACCAAGGACCGGGAGCAGGTCAAGGGGTGACGCCCAGTGGGGTGTGTGGTGTGCCCCTCTGTTCCGGCACGCACAGTCCCTGCCTGCCCTTCCGAGTGCGGCTCTAGTAACGTCCAGCCTGGGTGCTGTGGGCACACCACCCCTGCTGCAGGCTCCTGGCCCCAGGCAGAGCGGGATGGTGGGGCCTTGAGCAGGGAGGGGCGCGCTCACCTGTGACCAGGTTCTTGGGGGTTGGCCTGCCATCTGTGAGTCAGATCCAGGGGTGGCCAGAGTGACAGTCCCCTCTGCCCGGCTGGCCTCCTGTGAGCCCACATCGTGCCCCCCTGACCCCCCCCACCACCACTCATGGGAAACTGAGGCCAAACCGAGTGCCACCTGGACTGTCCGCGGTGAGGAGAGCTCGAGGCCCTGCACGCCCTCCTGCTGGAGCATCTCCTCCCTGGCCCCAGAGTTCCTCTGGTGGTTTCCCTGGGGGTTTCTGGTTCCTCCTGCTGAGCCAGCGAGGGGCCCCACACGGCCCACACCCACCCCTGGTGCCTCTACCCCCCCCCCCACTCCACTTGACCATAAACTCCTTGAGGGCAGGAGCTGAGTAAATCCCCCTACTTGGCCCTCGGTCCCCTCCTCATTTTGGGGCGGAGGGAGCTGTCATCTGTCCCTGGGGGGTGGCAGATGGCTGCTTAGTTTGGAAAGGAAAACAGCGCAATTTAGAATTAGTCCCGGGTGAAAGGTCACTGCAACATCTGCCTCCGGGTTCTTTGGGGAGTCACATTTCTATGGAGCCGGCATAGTGGAAATTCTGAAGCCTCCAACAAAGCCAGAGGCAGCCGCTGGGGGGACAGGGCACAGGAGCAGTTTGTCCTCCTGTGTGTGCATGCGTGCGCGCGCACACACACACACACGCACGGCTGCTGGAAGCCCCCAGCCCACCTGCTGCTCACCTGCTTACCACCAGGGCAGAACAGGCTGCACTGTACCCACCGGGCCGGCACCCAGAAGCTGGGATGAGGAAGGCCGGCTGGGGGAGGGGCCCTGGGAGGAAGCTGGAGAGGGAGCCGGCTGGGCCCCCACTGCAGGGAGGGGACAGAAGACTGGCCCGTCGAGGCAGGCTCGGGGTTCCTGGTTTTTAGCCCTGAGAGGTTTTCCCGCTTCTCCTGCAGACTCAAGGGCGGCAGGGGTGTCTTATGGGCCACTCAGCGGGGCCCTGGCCCGGGCATGCTCCGGGACTCCGGGACTCCCCCGCCGGGTGAGGTGGCTCTGGGGTGTGACTTTCCCCAGCCCCACCCAGGTGCCCAGTCCCATTGCTCACGCCAACCTGCCAGGACAGGTGTTGAGGACACAATGGCCGTTGGCACCCTTGATTGATGTAGCCGCCGCCGCCACTGCCCAGCTATAGCCTCCAGGTCCCTCCCACCTCCTCAGGGACATCTGAGGTCCATGGGAGGGAGGCGAGTGACGGGTGTCTGTCCCAGGCAGCCATAGCTCTGTGGCCAGGTACAAAGAGATCGACAGGTGGGCACCGGCTGGACACTATCTGGAGCTGGAGTGGGGGCGAGGGAGGGTGGACGAAGGGCTTTGGCAGTTGACCTCAAAGCTGCCCTCCACGGCCAGATCCCTCCACATCTGGCTCGGAGACCTCAGGGTCAGCCCTTGCCTCCTGCCCCTTAGCCGTGGGGCTGGTGGTGGACGGCAGCCACTCCTGGCCGGTCCTGCTGGGCAGCATGCCTTCACTGCGCGTCCGGAGCCCGGGTGGCAGTGGGGACAATGGGCCCTCTCAGCCGCCACATTCCCCCGCGGAGGAGCCTTCCAGGCCAGCGGCTGCCCGGCTCCGCCCCGCCCGCCGGGGTTGGCTGCTGGCCGCGCCCGGCAGGAGCAGCTGCCCATCCACAGGCACACCTGCTCCCCGCCGCTGACGCCTCATTTATTGGTCATGTTTCCCCTGGCTAGTCCAGCATTTCACGCTAGTGGGTGCCCTGTCCAGGCAGGGCCTCCTGGTGGGGTCTTCCTGTTGGGGTCCTCCTGTTTTGGCTCTTCCTGTTGGGGTCTTCCTGTTGGGGTTCCCACTTGTGGTACAGGGGAAAGGGTGTTCCCTGGAGACATTGCATGGGGCTGGAGGGAAAAGGGGGTGTAGGCAGGGCCTTCATCAGAACACGCTCATTGGGGGATTGCTCTGGGGCCGGGGGTCCAGGGTGTCCCCACTGGGACCAGTGACAGAGACCTGACCCACCTGAGGGGTCACTGGATTCCCCCAAAGCTGGGGGGGGGCAGGCCTACCCCATCTTGTCCACCCAGCTGGGCTCCCTGCACTTGGAGCCTCAGTCGGCCTGGCCAAGGGCCCCGGAGTGTGTGCAGGGAGGCGTGGACAGCCGGCTCCAGACCCCACTTTGATGATCAAGCGCCCTCTGTCCCACACCCACCCCCTGCCGACTTTGTCAGCGGCTGGAAAGAAAAAAGCCTTTTCTCCAGTGGGCCTAGGCCGACTTTCGACTGACAAAGGGGCATTGATAAGAGAGCAGGGCTGCTTCTGTCTGGCCCAGCCCCAGCCTGCCAGATCCCAGGCTCCAGGGGCCACTCGGGCAGGCCAGTAACTGGATCCCCGGGCAGCGAGGGCCAAGCCCTCTCCCCCATTCCCTGAGTGCGGCCCTGCAGGAGGCCGCGGTGCCGCAGAGGCAGGTGTGACGTGGAGCGGCCAGCCACATGCCGGGAAGCCAGATGCCCAGCAGCCCTGCTCCTTCCCGTGTGGGCGTGCTGAGTAGGAGCCGGCAGACGCCCCAGTTAACTCCCAGGGTGGGGGCGGGGGTGTTTTCTTTAAGCCAGTTGGTTTGGGACTTTTGGCTTCTGGCAACAGATGGTCAGCCGGACAGGCCATTTTGCGACCTCCCTAACCAAGCCACAGCCACAGATGAAAGACCCCACAGAGTACAGATGCCTCTGGGATGGGGGAGCAGCCCTGCTGTCGCAAGAGCCCGGACCCCAGCTCCGCGCTGCCTCTGCCAGCCCCCGTGCTCCTCCCTGCCGGGAGCAGGTGAGGCGGCAGGCCTTGTTGTGGAGGTCGGGGGCTGAGTAGGGCTGTTTGCAGCCGAGGCACTGAGGCCTTGCGTGCCAGTCCCGGGGCAGGCAGTGGCTGAGGGGGGGCTCAGAGGCCATGCCCGCCCAGTGTCCCCAGCCTGGGGGCTGCACCACCAGCCCGCCCTAGCGTTCCGCCTCAGAGCTCTCTGCACTGGGAAGCGCGCTGCCGGGCTGCTCCCAGACCTCTCCCGGGATCCTGAGCCCTGGAGGTGACAGAGGCCGCAATTTATGGCCTGGTCTCTGGAGGCCAGGCCAGCAGGTGGTTGGGGAGGCTCCCTCGGCTGAGGTGTGGCAGACAGACGCTGGGGCTTGTCCCTGCAGGGAAGGCAGGAGGCCGTGAGACCTGCCTGGGGCAGGACCCCTCCCCTGCTTGTGTGGATTCTGGGGGGGGGGTTCTCAGCCCACCAGGAGCAGCTCCCACAGCGCTGGGGAGGGTGCCCCCTGCCCCTTGGTTTCCCCCGCTGCAATGTGGGAACTTCTGCTCTGGCTGACCATGCCTGAATGTGTTTTGAACACTCAATGGCAGAAGGGGGGGGTGCCTTGTCTGGGAGCTGAGCCTGTGAGGCTGAGCCTGTGGGGGATGGCGCAGCCCCTCCGTGTGAGATTCCCTGGCAGAAAGGACTCTGTATAGGAAGGGAGGGAATGGGCGGCGGGTCCATCCGTGTGTCCGCACCACTTCCCACATTTGCTGTGGCACTGATGCTCAAAAGTCAAAAAACAGCCAGGCGTGGTGGCGCACGCTTGTAATCCCAGCATTTGGGAGGCTGAGACCGGAGGATCCGGGTTCACGGCCAGCCTCAGCTACTTAGTGAGGCACTCCTCGACTTAGTGTGACCCTGTTTCAAAATAAAGTATAAAAAATAGGGCTGAGGGTGTAGCTCGGAGATAGGGTTCAATCCCCAGTACTGCAAAAAAAAAAAAAAAAAATTGTTGAAAACCCGTGAACTGGCTCATTACCACCCATGCATATTCATCACTGAGAAGCTAGAGGAAAACCCAGCCTCCCAAGCAAGAGGCCCTTGGCCTGTTCTGTGGGGTCCTGGCCTGGTGCCACGAGTGTGGACCCAGGCCCCTTCTGGGACTGAAACCCAAGCCGGTCTTGCTTGGACGGTCTAGTCGCTAGCCTGTCCCCCAGCTAGCAGTCCTTATCATTTCATTTCATTGAGGTGAAATGCAATTAACATGGGACCAGCCACTTTATTATTTATTTTGTACTGAGATTGAACCCAGGGGCATTCTACCTTTGAGTTACGCCCCCCCAACCTTATTTACTTATTTGTGTGTGTGGCACTGGGAATTGAACCCAAGGGCATTCTACCTCCAAACTACACCCCTGCCCCAGCCCTATTTTTAAATTTTTATTTGGAAACAGGGTTGATTAGAGTCTCACTACTTGCTGAGGCTGTCTTTAAACCTGCGATCTTCCTGTCTAAGCCTCCCGAGTACTGGGATTACAAGTGTGTGCCACCACGCCCGCCTGTCCTTTTTATTTTGAAACAGGGTCTGGCTAAGTTGCTAAGGGCGTCTCTAATTTGCTGAGGCTGGTCTTGAACCTGCGATCCTCCTGTCTCAGTCTCCCAAGTACTGGGATTACAAGCATGTGCCGGGCTGGGACTGACTACTTTAAAGAGAACAGCTCAGTGGCGTCGTCCCACTCAAAGCTCGAGCAGTTGCAGACTGCTACGGGGTGGCAGAACGTCTTGTTGCCCTCAAGGAGCCCCTGCCCACCAGGCAGGCATTGCAGGTGCCCGGGCTCTGCAGCCTGGGCCTGCTGCGGCACTGCGGGGCGGGGGGCAGTCGTGGTCCTGACGGGTGGGTGGGCCGAGGGAGCTAACTGCCCGGCATGTTTGCCCACAGCTGCAGTGGGGCCTTCGTGGGGCAGCGATGCCAGGACCCCGACCCATGCCTCAGCTCCCCCTGCAAGAACTCAGGGACCTGCCTCCCGGTGGACCGCGGCGGCACGGTGGACTATGCCTGCAGCTGCCCCCTGGGCTTCTCTGGCCCCCTCTGCTTGACGCCCCTCGACAACGCCTGCCTGGCCAACCCCTGCCGGAATGGGGGCACCTGTGACCTGCTCACGCTCACGGAGTACAAGTGCCGCTGCCCCCCAGGCTGGTCAGGTGAGAGTGGGGACAGCCTCCCGTCCCAGGGTGGACTGCCCAGGCTGTTCCGCTGTCCAGGTGACCGGATGTGCTCTGGGCGAGCTGGGTGTCTGCTTGGCTGCGGGCTGGGGTCTCTGATCCCCAGGGCGGGCCCCACTTCTCCCAGCCTGCAGGGGTCTGATTTCAGTGGTTCTGCTCCAAGGCCCTGACCCTCACTGTTCCTGCTTCTGAGACAGAGGTGTCCAGCTCTTCCCCTGCCCTCTCCAGGGTGCCCTGGGCTCGGGGAGGAGATGGGCCAGGTACAACAAGCAGCCACGGTTGCCCACTTGCTGGCTCAGACCTCAGGTGGCCACCTGGTCTCCTAGGACAAAAACAACTGTGTCTTACAGCCGGCCCCCAGGATTGTGGGGACAGTCCCCAGCCTGGCACCCAAAGCTGCCCCCGGGCTCCCAGGGAGGCCCTGGCTGCAAAGGGGTAGACAGCTTGACCCTCTCTCTCCTCGTTTCCCCAGGGAAGTCCTGCCAGCAGGCTGACCCCTGTGCCTCCAACCCCTGCGCCAACGGCGGCCAGTGCTTGCCCTTCGAGGCCTCGTACATCTGCCGGTGCACGCCTGGCTTCCACGGCCCCACCTGCAGGGTCGACGTCAACGAGTGCAGCCAGAGCCCGGGGCTCTGCCGCCATGGGGGCACCTGCCACAACGAGGTTGGCTCCTACCGCTGCGCCTGCCGCGCCACCCACACCGGCCCCCACTGCGAGCTTCCCTATGTGCCCTGCAGCCCCTCGCCCTGCCAGAACGGGGGCACCTGCCGCCCCACGGGGGACACCACCCACGAGTGCGCCTGCCTGCCAGGTGCGTCCCGAGGGGTGCGGGAGGGGGACCCCCGGCGTGCCGGGGCCAGGGTTCGTAGGGACTGCGGGAGGGCTCCTGAGAAGGTCAACAGCGGCTAGCCAGGGGCGTGAGACCGGCAGGTTCCCTGGAGCAGGGGCGCTGAGCGAGTCCCACGCATTGTGGGGGGGTCCCTGGTGGGAGGATGTTTGCACAAAGGCTAGGCCAGAAGCTGAGCAGGTAACCCACCACCATACTGACCACCCCGGGGGCATGGCCCTGCCAGTCCACTTCTGTCCAGGGACGTGGTCAGCTGTGACCCTCGGCCCCCAGGCTCCTGCCCTCTGCCAGGCCGCTAGGGTAGGCGTGCTTGCCCTGCGTGTTCCCTCTACGCCATAGCTCCCCATGGCATCTGGCCCTGCCCTGGGCCTCGGGGGGGCTGGGCCCGAGTCAGCCTCTCTGGCCGAGCTCCCTGGGTTTCAGGACTTGCAGCACGGGGCGCAGCCTGGCCTGTGCAGTCCCCTGGGCTTCCCCTTGTCTGGGGTTGGGAGGCGGCAGGGCACAGAGGGCCTCGAGCTGCACATCACCTCCCCCAGCCGTAGCCCATCCTTGCTGCTGCAGCAGCTCTAAAAATAATAACAGAGATTTGGAAACCTCATCGGTGGGGCGGGGGTGTGGCTCAGTTGTGAAGCGCTTGCCTAGGGCTTGCGGCCCTGGGTTCAATCCACAGCACTGTAAAACAACAAACAAAACATTTTTGAAACCCTTCTGTTAGCTGCACCCGTGGCAGTCCTGGCCGTTAGGCGTAGGGAGGGGAGAGGGTTTGGAGAATGGGAGCCAGGTTTGGGTGCTGTGGTGTGCAGAGGGCCCTGGCTGACCTAGGGGTGACCCCAGGGCTGCCCCACCTCCTCTGTACCCAAAGGGGAAGCTCAGTGCTGCCCGGAGTCTGCAGGGCCAGCCCCAGGCCTGTGCACGCAGACACAGCTTGTGCACTTCCTGAAAGTCACTGGGCCAGCTTGGGGTGACAGGCAGTTCCCCCGCCGCCTGCCCAGGCGCTCTCTGGCTAGCTTGTCTCTTGGGGGGGCCGCAGGGTAGGGCTCTCGTGCTTGGTGGGCCTGGGGCATGTGACATCAGTCCTGGGACCTCACACCTGCCACGTGGGTTGGGGGCAGCCCTCTCGTGGGACTGTGGTGCAGGCTGGGGAGGGGTCGTGTGCTGCCTGGCCAGGGGGCACCCACACACGGAGCTGGCGTGGACGCCAGGGGCAGGGTGGGTGAGGAGCTCCTGGCAAGGCTGGCCTCTGAACACAAGACAGCTTGGGGGCTGGAGTGGGGCAGGAGGGAGTGGGTAGGACTCAGAGGCTGGGGTGCTGAGGCTGGGCCCCCCACTGATGGAGGGAGTGGTCACTGCCTAGCTTGGGCTTTGGCTTGGCTGGTGACAGGTGAGGAGTGTCCACTGTAGCTTCCTGGCCCAGGTCTCAGCCAGACCTGCTATTCAGACTCCCAGGTGGCCCCGGCACCAGGACCCCAGGAGAGGTTCCGGTTCCCCTCTGGTGCTCGGACCCCCAGAGAGACCTGCCCAGGAGTCAGGGAGCACCCACAGGGCAGCATCCCCAACCCTGGGGCCCTGGCTGGGATTGGCACTGCACTGGCCCCTGCCCACCCCACTGAGCCCTGCGCGTCCCTCCCAGGCTGTCACTGTCCCGTTTCCAGAGAGGACGCTGTGCAGGCAGAGGGCTGGCCAGGGTCCACGTGGGCTCCTGCTCACCCCCGTCTTTCCCCAGCAGAGCCCTTCAGCACTTAGGGCAATCCCCAGATTCAAGCCCAGCCCGGACCCGTACCCCACTTCACAAGCAGGCCCCTGAGGTGTCAGTCCTCCCACCTCCCCAGTGGAACCCCAGTCGGGCTGTCCCCCCCACACCAGTGTCAGATCTCCATTTGGGCTTCTTTTAGCCTCGGGCTCTTGCTCTAGCCTACTGTTGGGGGGGGGGTCTCAAGGAGGAGCCAACCGGTGGGTTCTCCAAGGGCGGGAGGGGTTCAACGGCATCCCAGGAGGGGCGTTAATTAGTAACTGACTGCAGGTTTGGCTGTTGCCAGACAGGCCTTTCTGGGTTGATCATTGACCCGGGGGAGTTGAGTGGATTAATAGCTAACTGGCTGCTGGAGAGGCCCTCGTGGGGCCACGCCTGGGGGGCCAGCCCCAGGCCAGGGAGGCTACCTTAACCTACCTCTGCAGGGGGCGTGTCTTGGCTTGGGGGGGTACCTGGGCTCCACCTACCCTGGTTTTCAGGCTGGAGGCCCCCATCCCAGCATCAGCTCCTGTAAGATGAGGTGCCCGTGGTTGCCCCACGGGGACACGTAGACCCCCACGGTGCACAGACGGTACCATCCACAGGAGCCGTGGGAAACTGTTAGGAGGGGCTTTGTGGCCAAACCTTCCAGAACGCTGTGTTCTTGGCCCCTGTCTGGCTGGCCCTTTTCACAGGGATTAGAGAGGAGCAGATGTCAGCCGTGGGCACTGGGTGAGCCAGGAAGACCCTAAAGACCTAGTCAAAGCCACGGAGGGGCAGCCCTTCCGTCCAGAGTGGGGTGTCTTGGGTCCTCCTGGGAATCGGAGACCCTGGAGCCCAGCCCAAGGCAGGTGGCTTGCGGCGGGCCTGGAGCCCCTCGAGCAGAGCGTGACCCTGCCCGCGACCTCTCCTGCAGGCTTCACGGGCCAGAACTGCGAGGAGAATGTGGACGACTGTCCAGGAAACAACTGCAAGAACGGGGGTGCCTGCGTGGATGGCGTGAACACCTACAACTGCCGCTGCCCCCCGGAGTGGACAGGCACGTACCGGGCGGGGACGGCCACCCCTCACCCCACTGCACGCGCCGCGGGGAGGGCCGAGCAGACGCCGAAGCAGCTGTGGGCGTCTAGCCTCAGGTCCCTGCCGTTGAGCCAGGCCGAGGTCTGACCACTTGGGGCCAGCCTGCTGGTGGGTCTAGACACAGATGCCGGGCTGGACAGCTTGGGTCCCGCTGTCTGGTGAGAGTGACAGATGAGGGTGGCCCCCAGCATACAGGGGAAAGGGACTTGTGCTGGCTTCCTGGAGAGGTGGCTTTGCAGCCCCGCACCCGGGGGATCAGAGCCCGGCATGCATCAGTGCCTGGGGTTGACGGTCCCCTGCCCGCCCCCTGCAGGTCAGTACTGCACAGAAGACGTGGACGAGTGTCAGCTCATGCCCAACGCGTGCCAGAATGGCGGGACCTGCCACAACACCCACGGCAGCTACAACTGCGTGTGCGTCAACGGCTGGACGGGAGAGGACTGCAGCGAGAACATCGATGACTGCGCCAGCGCCGCCTGCTTCCACGGCGCCACCTGCCACGACCGCGTGGCCTCCTTCTACTGCGAGTGTCCCCACGGCCGCACGGGTGAGTGACGGCGCCCCGCTGCCTTTCCTGGCCATGGGCTCGAGCAGCCAGGCCCGGAGTCCCGACATCTCCAGACATGGCGGCTCTGGGGGCTGAGCCAGGACGTCCTTGTGGCCCAGGAGGGCTGGGGGCTGCGCTTGGGCCTGGCAGAGATGACTTCCCCGGAGTGGCCCGGAGTCATGCATGGACGCTGGCGAGGGTCGCGGTGGGAGGCTCCTCCTTGGGTGCCAGGCAGCCTTGGCCTGCCCTTCCTGGGCCAGGGAGCGAGGCCGGTGCCGCTGACTGTTGCCGCCCCCCCAGGCCTGCTGTGCCACCTCAGCGACGCCTGCATCAGCAACCCCTGCAACGAGGGTTCCAACTGCGACACCAACCCCGTGAACGGCAAGGCCATCTGCACCTGCCCCTCGGGGTACACCGGGCCAGCCTGCAGCCAGGACGTGGACGAGTGCGCACTGGGTAGGTGGGGGTGCAGGGGTGCGGGCTGCGGGGGCCCCGGCCTGCCTGGAGCGGGAGGCTGGGCGCCCGCAGTGGCCCTCACCGTCCCCTCCCGCCAGGCGCCAACCCCTGTGAGCACGCGGGCAAGTGCCTCAATACGCTGGGCTCCTTCGAGTGCCAGTGTCTGCAGGGCTACACCGGCCCCCGGTGCGAGATCGACGTCAACGAGTGCATCTCAAACCCCTGTCAGAACGACGCCACCTGCTTGGACCAGATCGGGGAGTTCCAGTGCATCTGCATGCCCGGTGAGCCTGCCGGCCAGCCCCGCCCAGAGGGCAGGGGGCAGGGGACCGTGCCTCGGACAGTCAGAGGGGTGCACGGGGAGCACCCTGGCCACACCGCCGCCACCCACGGGGCACCTGGGGACACCAAGGCGAGGCCCACAGGGCACCGCAGAGAACGGGGTAGATGGGTCAGACCAGGCAGGAGGGTGTGCTGTATGTAGGCTGAGGCTGGGGTCGCACCGGGGTCGCTTCTGTGCAGAGTCCCTGGCTGTGGCACTGTGTAGGGCCACCAAAGCCATTGCACTCTTCCCCGCCCCCCTCCCGCAGGCTACGAGGGTGTGTATTGTGAGGTCAAC
This sequence comes from Graphiurus murinus, assembly GCA_004027655.1. NCBI lineage: Eukaryota > Metazoa > Chordata > Mammalia > Rodentia > Gliridae > Graphiurus > Graphiurus murinus. The sequence goes on from PVLC010031452.1 coordinate 16,320, forward strand.
ACAGACGAGTGTGCCAGCAGCCCCTGCCTGCACGGTGGCCGCTGCTTGGACAGGATCAACGAATTCCTGTGCGAGTGTGCCACGGGTGAGTCCTGGCCTGTCTGGTCCACGGAGTCTCCCGCTCTGCTGGGGGATGTCCTGTGGGGTGGGGGGCAAGGATGGGGCATTTGCAGGACCCCGAGGGGCAGGGCCAGGCCAGGCAGTGGGTGTCCGCCGCCCTTGCTGGGTGTGGGGTCCTGGAGACATCCTTCCTGCTGATGGGTGCAGCTCCTCCTGCCTGGACGTGCTCCCCACGTCCCTCACCCGATGGCCACGGGAACGGGAGCACGCATTGGGGAGCACTGGCCTACCTGGTGGCAGGGGAGGGCTCGGAGGAAGTGAGGAGGGGGCTCAGAAGGGTGTCTTGTCCCCTGTGGAGCAGGGCTGGGCCTCAGGCCCCTGAGATGTAAATCAGCCGTCCCAGACGCTGGGCCAGCCAGGGAAGCCCATTCATCGCCAGCAAGGCCGTAGCCATAGCAACCAGCTCAGTTTGGGAAAAAGGCCTCTCTGTCGGGCGCAATGAGACAGGCCACCGGGCAGTCCCAGTCTGAGCGGGGACTCGAGCAGAGGAGGGGCCTGCGCAGCTCCCGCCCTCGCCTGTGACCGCCTCCCTCTGGCCACAGGCTTCAGCGGGCACCTGTGTCAGTACGACGTGGACGAGTGTGCCAGCACGCCCTGCAGGAATGGTGCCAAGTGCCTGGACGGACCCAACACCTACACCTGCGTGTGCTCAGAAGGTGCGGAGGAGCAGCGCCGGCCTGGGGAGGGGCGGCCGGGGCCGGGTGGTGGCCACGGAGGGGACAGGTTGGGATACTTCTGCCTGGGGCCGCCCCGTCCAGGGACGGAGAGCTCAGTTCTGCTCTGACCTGAGCGGGGCCGGGAGGACCCCGGTGTCTGGGCCGTGGCAGGTCCTGAGCCCTCCTGTGCTCACCTTTGTCCTGACCTTGTCCTGACCCAGGCTACACGGGGACTCACTGCGAGGTGGACATCGACGAGTGTGACCCCGACCCCTGTCACTACGGCTCCTGCCAGGACGGCGTGGCGGCCTTCTCCTGCCTCTGCCAGCCCGGCTACACGGGCCACCACTGCGAGACCAACATCAACGAATGCCACAGCCAGCCCTGCCGCCACGGGGGCACCTGCCAGGACCGTGACAACGCCTACCTGTGCTCCTGCCTCAAGGGTACCACAGGTGCTCACTGGGCCCGTGCTGGGCAGGTGGGCAGGTGGGCAGGCCGTGGCGGAGCAGGGCAGGGTTCTGGAGCTGACCAGCACCCACCCCTCCCCAGGACCCAACTGTGAAGTCAACCTGGACGACTGCGCCTCCAACCCCTGCGACTCAGGCACGTGCGTGGACAAGATCGACGGCTACGAGTGTGCCTGCGAGCCGGGCTACACAGGTGAGGGTCCCGGCGGACAGGAACAGACGGGGCTGGGGTCAGAGTTCAAGGTCGGCCCCAGAGATCCGGGATGAGCAGTCCTGGGAGGGAGTCTGGGACTGGTCGGGGCTTGGATGGCAAAGCCAGAAGCCCAGCATCCAGCTGTTGAGCCGCTGGCCCGGGCGGCTATGGAGACCACAGAGAGCTGGGGGTCACATCTCAGTGGTCAGTGCCTGGCCGTGTCGCGTGTGGCCGTGCTCTGAGGCCAGGCTCCGAGGTGCGCGTTCTGCCACCTGCCTTGAGCGAGTCCCTCGGCCTTCCTGGGCCTTGGATTCTCAGCACTCAGGGGACGGTGGCTGCCCCAGGCCCCTGGGAGGACGGCGGGAGGGCGCGGCATGGAGTGGCCTGCACCCCGGAGGACCCGGCGTCACCCTGGGCTAGCTGATGGCGGGAAGCCCCTGGAGGGCCCGACATCTCGGCCCCCGTCCGCCCCCGCAGGCAGCATGTGCAACATCAACATCGACGAGTGCGCGGGCAACCCCTGCCACAACGGGGGCACCTGCGAGGACGGCGTCAACGGCTTCACCTGCCGCTGCCCCGACGGCTACCACGACCCCACCTGCCTGTCGGAGGTCAACGAGTGCAACAGCGACCCCTGCATCCACGGGGCCTGCCGAGACAGCCTCAACGGGTACAGCGGGCTGCGTGGGAGGCGGGCTAGGAGGCGTCCGCCCAAGAGGCTCAGGGCGGGCAGACAGGAGCGGGGGGCGGACAGCAGCTCCTGCTAGGACAGATGGACTGCCAGGGCCCTGATAGGGGCTGTTCAGGCCTTCGGTCAGCCCTGGTCTCCACCCAGCGGCCCTGGCTGTGTGTCCCCATAGGACCCCAGCGTCAGCTCAGGATCCCAGAACGCGCGCCTGTAACGTGCCTGGCGTCACTCTGCCTGTGAGGGTTATTAAAATTGTTTCACACACGGAGGATCAGTATTTTGTTTGGGGTCACGCAGCAAGTGAGCGGTGGAGGGTCTCCAGCTCTGGCCTGCACCACTGAGGCCCCACCGTGGGGCCTG